>JANHGO010000456.1:0-40880 GCA_024606505.1 Aquila spilogaster
GATCCAATCCAATGCAAACGCTGACACGTGTAGCTGAGGCTAATTTGCAACGTGAACTTGTGATAGAAAACAGCCTGTGTAATAGTATACATGTTTCCTGCTGGTCTTACATCACCGAATTCCCCAGGCTCTGATGTAAATGGCAGGCTGGAATGCACATTCTACCCAACTCATCCTACAGAATTGGGAATCTCACCAAGCTTTCTAATCCAAACACTGATATCTCTGTGACTTTGTAAGTACTCTGATCCAAAGGAGATCTTCCAGTAAGGCCTGGAATGTCTGCCAGAATATCCATGCTTATCCCGAGTGCCTGTCATCAGCTGTCACATCATAAAACTATATGACAAAAAGATTCAGAAAAAACCCCACTCTTCCTAGACAATGCTCCATGGAAAACTTTGAGAAACTTTCTATTAAGGAATAGTTCTTTTCCCTTCCTAATATTTATTTCCGTCACCTCCCCATATTCTCAAGCTCCCTGTTTACATATGGCCTGTTTTTCTAGTCCTGTCTTTTTACTTCTTATTGAACCTTCTCTCTCCTCACACATTTTACCCGATGCACAGGAAATTCCGCAGAGCACTAGCGACCTCACAAAGGGAAAACTCACTATGAAATGGAAACTCACTGGATCTTTTAGAGATATGATTTAGAACTCTGAGGGTAAAAGTAAGAGCCAAGAAATGTATTTTATTAAAAAAATACATCATGTGGAAGATCAGGACCCTTACAGTAGAGTGGGATGCAGAACTGACCAATGAGCAAAAATCAAAACTGATTCTCCCTCATGCCTTCAGGTAGTTCTTTTGAATTTACACCATGCCTGATCTACATTTTGAAGGCTGTATCCTTGCTATTATCAAAAGTGTATTGGAGTTTATATATGATACAGTATGTTATATTCTATGGTAACAAATAACACTGCAATGTGCATTGTATTTAGCAGATTAGATGCAAAGTATTGTAACATAAAAACTAAGGTTTGGATTTCAAAGGACATTAAAGGATTTAGATTCTCTGCTTTCATTAAACTTCGGTGACAGATCTGTAGCTTTCTTAAAATACTTTACAAATCTAAAGCACTATTGCATAGCAAGTACAAGTTCTGAAAACCCACTACTAAAAAAGGGTTTCGGACTGCCCTCTTTCAATATTAGCATAAATGAGCAATTACATCTTTAATGGAGTTGCATGCGCAGAGAGGGAAACGACTTCAAAAAGGCACAGAATGTTTTAAAATAAGTGTCATTTTCTCTGGCAATGATCTATTATTGTTCCCATTGAGCAAACAGGGAAGCACGTTAACTTGTGAAAGATAGTTCCAACTTTTGAAGGAACTCAGAACTTTTATCACCTACCCTGATCCATGGCTTCGTGAGCTTGCTTCTATTGTACAATACCATTTCAAGATAAGCTTAGCTTTTGTTTCATTCCACAAGAAAAGATAAAAGTGACAAGCATCTGCATACATCTGACACTGTTCTAAGTGTAATATTTCTAGAGTTCTTCTCTATGAACTGTTCTGTTTATTTCAAGATCATGGAGGCCGAGTTTGTGAGCACAAGTTTGTATCACTGCCTCTGGAAAAAGGTTGCAAGCTGGATTTTTTTTCTTTGCTTTTACCAATAAATACAATAGAATTTTATCTTATTTACAAATAAAAGACCAACAAATGAAATTGATTAAATGTAATTTTTTTTTCATAGTAATTCAGTGCATCAAAGAAACTGACTCTGGTCATTTATTTATTTAACAAATATACTGACACAAGTCCATAAAAACCCCAAGGCACACATTCAGAAATATTTGTTTTCAACCACTTGATTTTCCTTGTCATTAAGGATAGATTTTAATTCTGCCCATGGAGGAAAAACTGCAACCTTTTCTTTTTCTCTCAGATACTTATACATGCTTATAGATTTCTCCTTTGTACACAAGTTCATTCAGTGCATTGGAAAATACATTATCCACTTACTCTCTCTCTGCTCCCTTTCCTTGATTATAGCATCCAGCCATTTCTGTTTGTCCTCTGCAGTCTTGGCCATACAAACAAACCATTTGTTTTTGGCTGTGTTGTGTATCTTCCAGCCATTTGTCACAGTGTAGCCGTTGCTGTGGTAATCTGCTGTAAAAACCCAAAGCACAATACACACGGTGAATAGAAGGCCTGCTACTTTAATCAAATCAGTGTGGGACACCTTAATTAAAATTTTCTTCTTTGAAGAGCTTGATTTCTGGAAATGTTCCTCATGCATCAGTCTTACTGACTGTCTCTGTGACTGTTTTCTTACTTACCACTCTGGAAGTACAAATATTAATAGAAGTATCCATGGCTAGGCTGTTCAAACTGACTGAATGTTTCAGTCCTAAGAGTGACACTTTGTAATTTCACCTCAGAAGAAAAACTAAAATATTTTAAATACAATGACATCAGTGAAAAAGTCTATGATGTTTGTTTAGGTTATTTGTTCTGAACTTTTGGAGACATGCTAACTTCTTGCACTGTAAGGATTTTTGTCCACAGGACATGGGAACTCTTTAAGTGTCAACTGTTTAAGGGACATAATATTAATTCCCAACTTATTACAATAGGAGCAGGGGCTGGTGTGGCCTTTGTGCATGAAATTAGAAACCCATCCTTCTTCCTGCCTGTGTCAGAACACAAAAATCGTAACACAACTGCCATTCCCATATTTCATTCACGGCCACATTCCATGCTACTGATTTGATGCTAAGACTAATATTTGGTAGTATTCTAAATGAGAAGAAGATCCAGAAGTTCTGTTATTATAGCTGTAATGGCTTAAGATGTAAGAAAATAAAGGATGGAAAGAAGATAAAATATCTTTTACTAAATTAACTTGGATTAGGAGAAAAAATAGACAAGCTTCTGGGTACACAAACTCTTCACAAGGTCATTTCAGAATGAAGGACAAGTGCCTAAAAGCATGTCCAGTCTTTCAATTATGTAAGTTCATCTAATAACAAATGCATCAGAAGTTACACAGCTTACTTAAGATTTCATTAAATGAGATGGACGAGTACTTTTGTACCAACTTCCAACATAAGAACTGCACTTGCTGTGTTGTTAGAAGACAGTATTTGGTCTCTTACCTGTTCCATCTTCTACATTCTCCACCTCCATGACTTCTGTATTTATTCGGCCCCTGAAGATATAAAGGGACCCATTGATTGACTTTGTCCGTTTAGATGGCTTTTTTCCAGTAACTCTGCAATCAGGATTTAGACTGTTAGCAACACATAAGCAAATAGTGTAATACATATATGCATAAATCAATCTGATATGACCATTAAAAAAGGATTCCAATGTAGTGTTTTGTGGTATTTGACCATATCTCTGATTTTAAATAATTGGAATACTCAATCAGCTCACAAAGATAATCATACAACAGTGTCAGTACAGCGATAAAAAGTTTATTTTGCAAGATTATGTGAAGATTGCGATGCCTTCAAGATTTACGTTCTTGATGAGTAACTGATTGAAATGCCAGTACAACTGAACTGCGTGTGGCTTTGGGATGAAAACTGCAGTATCACCCAACACAATGTTAGATTTGCTTCCTTTGTTTGCCTAAAACTTTGATAAATTTGTTGTATGTGTACCAAGTTTCAAATATGAAATGAAACATGTAAATAGGCTAGTGTCACATGGTCTGTCATATGTGTGTTAAATGTCATTATATGTGGTATTTGTGAAAGTGCTGCTGCAGTGATTTTGCACCAAAGTTTACCTCCTTATCCGTAACCTCTGTAGTATCTCTGTTGAAATGTCTCCTAAAACATTTCAGGAAAGCACTTTTTATTGCTAGTTATGTTCTGATTTTTATGTCTAGAATAGGTTTAAAACCATCCAACTGACACCTGCTGAGCTTTAATATCTAAGAACAACCCTACTATGTGAATGAAAACACAACCGGTCAAATGATCATCATTTGAGATGGCAGGTGTCCAAACTCTGTACAGTGAAGGGATTGCTGTGGCAACTTGCCAGGAGCTCATAAGATTCAAAGAATATTGCAATAAAAACAGCTGGGGAAAAAATTTCTGTCAAAGTAAAATAGCTATGATAAACTGAGGTGAGAGGAGAATCACCAAGTTTTTCTGAACAATGTTTCCTTTTACAGCTAGCTTTAGTGACAAATAGACATTTAGTGATGACCCTATATTTACATCCAATCAGACTGACAGGGACTGAGATCTTGGAGCTATTAGATCATTTCCTAAAGACGACTGTTGGAGTCAAAAGAAAAACTGTCCTGGCAGCCTTACTGAAACCCTTTAAATACTCAGCCCATTTCCCCACATGAAACATATTGTTCCTGACATCAGGATTTAATTTAAACAGCAGTCTATGATCCTGCTAAAAACACAAAACAATACTCAGCCCTGAAAATCTATGTCATCAGTTTGTCAGACTTCCCTAAGCTTCTGCAAAAGATGAGATTGCAGTCTTAGCTCTAAAATCACAGATCTAATTCTGATTCTAAACACATCTTAAATTGGTCTCAACAATGCTACTCCTAATTTACGCTATTGTGAAAAGATATGATGCCCAAATTCAAATGGCTGCATTGTTGACTACTTATCAAAGACTGAGGACTGAATTCTGGTTGCACTTTTCAATCAAGAAAAACTCCAGTGATTTCTACAAAATAAGCATAGTGTAAGTAAGATGAGAACCAAGTCATTCAATTTCAAATTAGGAACAGACACAGGCAGTTTTTTGGTGGTTTTTTTTTCAAAATTTGTGTTCCACTAACATGTCAGTTGTTTGTCAAGCAGCTGGCCAAATGATCACACCAGCACAACTGGATAGACATTAATTTCCACTCTGGACTAATTATAAATAGCAGCTAGACAGGAGAAATATCCAAAATTAACGTTGCTTAGCGATCCCTAAATATATCTTTTACATTAGGCAATTCCCAGCAGACTTAATAAAATATTCTATTTTTTAATGGAAATCAGATCCTTGACATTTCATCAGTTCAAGCTACATTATTAGACAAACAATATCGATCCTTTGGGAAAATCAGAGTGTTACAGCAGCCTCCTCCAAAATCAAGCCAAACTACAGAGCAGCTCTGTAATTATCTCCTGTACAAAAACCAGAGAGTTGCTTAAAAGGCAGTAGAACATTTTGTTTTCTAAACCTTGGTATTCCAGGAAAAATGCCTGGACAGTGTGGGAGGGGCTAGGCTAACCTGAACTACAAAAACAGGATTAGAAAACCAGTTTCTAATAGCTCTGAAGAAGTAAAAGATTAGATATCAAATAGATTTTTTTTTTTTAAAGGAATAGTTTTCTGTTAGAAGACACACAATTTCTGAACTCTGTTTTATATGGAAGTTCGGATTTTGACAAATCTGGTGAAGTGTCAAAATGAAATGTTTCATCTTTCTTGCTTAATTTCAGCACAGTCAGAATGCTTCAGTTAGATAATATTAAAAGCCATATAAGATTGAATTCTGTAAATTTTTTTAAATTTAATTTAAAAGTTTATATCACATTCTAATAATTTCTAATGTAGACTTCACCTAATAATTTGTATTTATGTTGTATAGTTTCAGCATTATCCACACAAAAAGTCTGAACATTCCCAGCTTAATGGTTCCAAAATTCCTACTGAAAAAAAACCTGGGAAATAAACCCAAATTCTGAGATACAAGAGTTTTCTTTGGAGAGAACACTCTGGTTCTTGAGAAGTTCTAATTGGGCTGGCCACTCTACTTGGCCATCACCAGTAAAGAAGTGTAACTTGAAGATGGGGGAGGATATTACAGGAAAGGAAGGAGGAGGAGAATCTGGACTGTAGAGAATGCATTTTAAATTCAGAAGACACCAAGACATGAGAATGAGACTGGAGCTGTGAAGATGAAAAGCTTAAGAATTGAAATACAGTATAATTGCTGCAGAAGGAAATTGTCTTCCACACTGCCAATGCTATTTCAACAATAAGCAGCAGGTGTTAATAATGCTTAAGTTTTATAAGGTGGAATGATGCAAAAATTGTTACTAGGATAAGGAAGACAAGGCACAGAACACAGGGGCTGCAAATGCTGAACAGCAACTTGCTAATCTTCATCTCTTCCTCACTCCTCTGTGCCCTGCATCTATTTAATGTTTTCTTAGTCTTCTACCTTCTCCTTTCTTGGCTTTATATCATTTTTCACGTCACCCTCTTCTGCTTGGAAAAACCTCACAATGAAAGTTGGCAAGGCCACCTTCTTCACATCACTCCTGGAGACCCATCTGCTCTGGGAAGCCTTCCATCTGTAAGAACTCACTCTGTGTTTTTTCTGCACTGTATCAACTTCTGTCTTGGGACTGTGCACTTCGCAGGGTGGGGACCCCATTACTGTCTGGCATATTTAACCTTCCATATAGTGACTTCTTTCTCATATAGTCTAAGTAATAGTCAAGAACAGAGGAAAGTCACATCTGTGACTCAGCCCTACAGAGCAACACGGAATACAGCAAATGATCAGTAATTGATCATACTTTCAACTTAAAAAAATTCTGAATGGTACCATTATAAAACTGTAAAGACAGAGGGACTCACCTGGATTTCCTCTTGCAATAAACCAGTAGATTATCAAACAGAAAGAACATTCTCTCCTGGATGTTTCCTGCTGAGATTTTTAACAAAGTCCCTTGGAGCAAGAGCTGTGTGCAGATATCTGTCAGATTTGACCCCTGAAACATCGAAAAGCGATATTGTTTATTTTTAACTTCTTTTGTGTGTGAGTAATGAAGGATTTTTACTAGAACACTGCATGTTATTAAACTGTGAAATAACTGATGCACTCATAAGGAAGAAGTCCTCAATTTCTTAATGTGGCTAAACACAACATGTTTTCTCTGGATTACAAATTTTTTTTTTGGAGTCCTCATACACTACAATAAATCTGCCCTATTAAACTCCAGGAGACTTTTTCCCGAAGATATCTTTCACTCTCAAAGCAGCTGTATTGTGAGTCTCTCAAGACCATTAGTCTTCTCTTCATACTCTAAGCTATCATTGCAAATATCACAAGTGATAGCTTTAGGAATACTTTATAAAAGAATAATGGTATTTCCCTAACATTGTAGCTCTGATACCAACATATGACGCTATTAACCTTCTCTCTGCAAAATCATCTCAGTGGTGATATGTCTCTCCAACTCTTTTTGTTAGAAGTATATGCAGGTGCTCTCCTTTCCAGAGTTCTAATAAACACATGCAAGTTAGAAACATAGCCATGAAAATCAGAGGTTGGGTCCCAGACACTGTGCTAGCTGCTATGTACAAGCCATTATATGCACTAGACAACCATAGAGATAACTGAGTTTCGTGTTCAAGACACTCTAGCCTATGAGGATGCCCAGAAGCTGCAAACCACAGAAGGTCACTCTAAAACATTCACTCCCCAAACTGCTACTCAGATTATGCCTAGAAAAAGTGACCATACAGTCCTTTAAATGGGGCCCTTTAGGACAAAAGCAGTTGGGCTCAAACGAAAAACAACTATAGGGCTGTCCCAGGTTGCTCTCAGGACAGGCAAACTCCAAGTGACCTCACATTCTGAATGCATACAGCTGGGAATCTGCTCCTCAACTGCTCCATTGACTAAACAAGATGGTTTTGCTAAACCTTAGGCACTAGCCTTAAATTCCTTGATCTAGTATTACTTCAAAGGTACAAGAGCATCCTATCAATAAAGGTTCCTTTTCAGAAAAACACTCTGAGGCCTTGGAAACATTTACCACCCAGTTCTGGATCACTCATTAGTTTTTAGATTTCTCTTTGAGTTGGGAGGAAGCACATCTTAGGGTAACAGTAACTTCCTTCCACAGTCAGCATGCAGATAAGGAAGTAAATTAGATGGTATGACCCACTGCCTTGAGTCTTACTGGAAAAGAGAACTGACTTTGGATTTCAAGACATTTATTATCAACAAAACTGCTTGATTTCCAAAGGTCCCTTAACCCTATATTCACAAATAATAGAAAAATTTTGTAAAACACAATTCATCCCACTTAAACTGAAGACATCTCTGTGCATAGGCATGAAATCCAGCTCCATCTATAAAGTCATCCCAGAAAGATCTGTTTGATTGATTTTAGACATTGCATAAGTGATTTTTTGGGGGGGGGTTTTGTGGGTTTTTTCTGAGGAAGGCACAGTCTGGTGCCATCAAGCTATTCAGGGAAAGTCACTGAATTGAAATCAGCCTTTCTAAATGCAATGCAGTCACTCTAAAGGTGTGAATGAAGCTCTGATTACATGATTTTCTAAACCGAATCTTGCCAGCTGTGCTGTCCATGTCTTGCTTTTAGTTAACAAGGAAGCAGCTATTCTTTAAAGGCTGCCAAGTATGCAATACCAATTTGTGTGTTTCACATATGTGTTTCTATACATTCTGGATAGAATGATGCAGGAACTAGCTAGATGCAATAGTTTCATCTACTGTGCCAATATGTTTTTATTTTCTTAATCATTCCATAAAAAGAGTTAATACATGTCCAGAAATGAGCACTTGTTATTTTGAAAATGACCTGTTGACCATTACTATCTCCAGGAGAAATCACTGTATCTCAGAATTACAACCCCAGACGCATACTAACAAATACACAAATAGGAACAGATACTAACTGACTGTACAACATAAAAGCATGCTCCTCATGTGGTTTGCCCATGCAAAAACCTGGGCTTCAGAGCACCTCAACATCAAGTATTTAGTTTTCTGAAAGATACCCAAAGACAGCAAAAGTAATGAACACAGTGACATCAGTAATTGGAGTCAATCTTTTACTGACACAGGAATTACTGGGTAAAATTATCTGGCCTATTTTGTGCAGGAAGTGAAAGCAAATGATTGCAATGGTTGCTTCTCGCCTTAAGAATCTAAGAATCTTTATTTTTCCATCAGACCCATCATGATGGTATCTAAACACTGTTGATGCATTTCCTGTTTGCTGTTGACCTAGGTACCTCTACACTATTTATACCCATTTGAGAGGTTTTTCAATAGTAAGAAATAGAGTAAGAGTATTTATTTGATATTTTCAGAGTCAACACAGTATTTTTCACCTTTCCAAGTGGGACCACGCTGCAGGGAAAAAAAAAAAACAAACTCAAAGAAAAAGAAAGCGTCATAGCTAATAGAATTGCAAGTTACAGCCAATTATAAAATGATTGATCTGCCTAAGCACTAACATATATCTTACAAGTCATGCTGTTCTGTGATGGGGGTTTTGCTTTCCTATGCATTTCAGACTGGGAGAATTTGAAGATATGTAGCAATCGTTCACTAAAAATAATTCACAAGGACTCGTGAGGAGGAGCTCTCCCCACAGAAAAATCAATATATAATTAACAGAAACAGCATATTAACTTGTTCTTCACTAAGCAAACAAAAAGACTGTACACAAAAGTTGGTCTTCTCATGCATCCTCTACTTTTCTTTCCCCCTTTTTTAAACTAATCTTTGTTTCCCAGAAGGATTAACCAGAATCAAATCGACTTGCCTGAGACTAATCCACAACATACATCTACAAGGATTCTGTGCATTCCAAAAGAATGAATCTGAGCAGAGTTCATTTTGATGAACAGATCTCTGATTAAGCTGCAGGCCTTCAGCAGCTTCCCAGATTTGGCCTACTTTAACACATCCCCTCATTATAATCTGTCTCAGAAAGACACTGACAGGACGATGCCAATATATGCTCAGTATATGACAGTGACAGCGACAGTTGTATTAGAGAGGAAGATGTGGATTGGTGGGTGGAGATGTTGAAGAAAAAATGTTGAACTGAGGAAATATCTCTAAAAAACAACTATTGCTCTTAGTGAAGTTACAGATGACTCTCAAGCACGAGCAGAAGAGACTCTGCAAAAGCAAAATGATGTTACATTGTTCTTCATGTTGGAAATATTGAGGGTGGCACTGATGGCAATAGGATGAAGATCAGACCAGGGATGGTCTATTGGGACAGTTGGAAGGAAGTGCAAAGTCATAGAAACCAGTGAAACTGCTGGTCTGGTTAAACAGAAACATTAGACAAGGTGGAGACTGTTCTAAATTATGTGAACAAATTAATACCAAACTTCATGCTGGGCTGCTTGCATACTCCCCCGATTCAGGCTACATCCCTTATAATCGTAAAATACCTGGTCATAAGTAAGCTGATCTTCACTTCTTTTTGACAATTTAGATGCCTTGGATTAAAACAGTTGGAAGCTGTAGGCCTTGTCGAATTAGTATGTATGGTATATAACTGTACATACAGGGCACCAGTGTTTCAGAATCCATATCCACGCTAACAGAAAAGGGAAATTTTCTATTTCATAGGAGAGACGCCATCAGGTAAACTAAAAATAGGCATAAATTTGCCTTATAGACTTCCTCCTCCTACAGCCAGCTCTGTGGCTTATAGCACCACATTGTTAAGCTAAAAATTTCTTTAATTCAGCAATTTCAGCTTTCCATAGAGAGAAGTTAGGAGCCCTTCTCATTAGGAATAAACCGTGAAATGCATCTGAAAGAACTAAAAACAGTTAAATAGCACTTTGCTCTAGAGTCATAATTTGTAAGACCCCTAGCACTGTGAAGATAGTAAAGTGTCAGTTTCAAATTTCTTTACACGTACAGAAGAAAAAAAAAACGCCATCATGCTGAGCATTGGCCTGTATCTGTGATGTATAAAGCTAGTTTTCCTCCTTTTAATGTGCCACTAGAATAATTTAGAGATGTTCTACAGCTTACTGGGATGGAAAAACACTTCTTCCTTTTTGAAATTTTGAGCTGAGTGACCTATGAGACTTTGTTACAAAACAGCGTATACAAAAAAATCTGAAAGGGTTTTCAGTCCCAGAATGTTGTTGTAGATAAGTTAAACCCTAATAAAAAAGGAATAAGTTTGAATACCACTTCATTTATGACATCATGGACACTTTAATAGTCATGCTTCAGGCTCCAGCGTTCAAATCATACCTCTTGCCTAGATGACCCATGAGTTGCATTGATCTGAAATAGATTTAACTACTTCTAGAAGCCTTGCTGTATAGAACATTATATGACTTTGTTTGCTGAGCTTGCTATCCAAAAATTACACAGCTGGATATCTGGGTTGTTCTCACATCTTTAGCTGGATGCCAAGAACATCCTTCAGGGAAAAAACAAGCAAGGTTTAAAAGATACACAAAAGATAAAAAACAACCCAGAAGAGAGTCATGGAGAGCACCCAAGAGTCCGAACATGAGCAAGTTTACATGACCTCTAACAAAATGTCCTCAGCTAAGAAATCCTCAGCTGGCAATGATCAGCCTTGACATTTTAAATGTCAGTCTCACTAAACGCCGAGGCCAATCTCTCCATGAGACCATTTAACACCACTGACTCCCTATAGTGCACCTCCCAGAGGCTTCCAACTCCACTGATTCAAGGGCCTCAACTAAATTCATCACAAGATAACCTGCCAACCCTTTGCACACCATCCTGACCTCCCAGTATTTCTACTGAGTGGCTCTTTTTCCAGACTTCCTCTTCACCCAGACTTCACGTCCTAGTTTTCTCCCTCTCTCATTTTTCTCCCCTCCACAGTAAATGCTTCTACCTACACTGATCCACCTACTGACAAACACATCACTAGAAACAGATCCATGAGTAACTTAACTGGAGCAAACACAAATATACCACTTGCTTTCTAATCTAATCCTTGCTAATCTAACCTTTATCTTTTATACAGGAAATATGTATGAAGTTAAGTGAGCTAACTTTCAAAGCTCCCGGAAAAACTAAAGGCTTGTAGGAAGGTAAAGAGAAACTTCTGTCATTTAGACCAGTCCTGATTTCATCTTCTAGACCTATTTGTCTTTCAAATGAGATCTGTCCATTTGAAAATTCAGTCCATTTTAGCTGTAACACCTTTCTTCCTTTCATAATCCGTTTGTTCTGCTACAATTTAGCAGCAGCCTGCACACCCAAAATAAACACTAAATTCTAAACTTGTCAGAGTGATGCCACCCACACCTTCAAGAGCATTTACACATCACATAAGAAACAGAAATCCCTGTACACAGTATGGGTCACTAAACTTCAGCTCATTAAACTTCATAGCAAACTGCCTCCAGGGAGCTTGCTAGTCCTACATCATACCTCCCATCCTTCAATGTGCGACTGCAACTGTTCAAGGGCTTCCAGTTTCTCCATCTGTCTCTTGGTCTCGTTGATATTTGTGCAGACTGTCTTCATTGCCTGCAATGCATTCTGGACAGCTGGGTGATCAGGATGCTTAGAGGGAGTCCTCTTAGCTAATTCCTTTGAAAAAAAAGAAAAGAAAACATGCAATGTGAACTTAGAAGTGGCTCATGGAAAGGCACAAGCATTAGTGTGCAATCCCACAGGAAAATGCCAGAACCACTGCAAAATTAAAGAGAAGTTGTGGGCATGTTACTGTAGATGCTGTTCTCTGTTCTTCATCTGTGCAAGGCTGCTGTTTTATATGAATGCTGCTATATAAACGAAGCTATCGCTCACGTTAAATAAGCCAAATTAAAAGAGCTCAAGTGAAGTATGTTTTGCTGTGTCACATGTGTTTGCTTCTAGTGTGAACCAAAGCCAAATAAATTAAAAGATTACATAAAAAACACACTGTCTACTTCAAAGACACGAGATGGACTGTTGACCTAGCCATGGTCTAGATGCTATAG
The DNA here is from genome assembly GCA_024606505.1 of Aquila spilogaster. NCBI lineage: Eukaryota > Metazoa > Chordata > Aves > Accipitriformes > Accipitridae > Aquila > Aquila spilogaster. The sequence goes on from JANHGO010000456.1 coordinate 12,719, forward strand.
CAGCCCCAGCGATGTGCATTCAGTATTTCAGTGACGTTGGATCAGGCCCCTTTGATCAAATAAAAATTCTGCCTATAGCAGGTCTTATCAGGAACCACTAGAGCTATGGATGTGGGGTTCTCCATGAACTATGGCCTTACAGGAATACTGCTACGCCGTATACCCCACCCACAGTACTTAAGGAAATGATCAGGTGTAGATTAATCGCAACCCACATGAAGCTTTAGGACCGAGGTTGTTTAGATCTATAACCAGCAGAGAAATGCAACCAAAGTGCAAATCAGATTTACCAAAGAGTGGAACTGCCCTCATGAGAAGCCTGCCTCTTTTCACTGACCAAAGAGGGATTCCAGTGAAACACCTCTCCTAACTCAGATACCTCAGTGTACCAGGTGTCTGTACCCCGGCACTGGCAGGGGGGAGCTGCGGGGGCCCCTGTGAGGAGAGGTGAGGGGCTGCCCTGCGCCGCTTCCAGCCGGCTCCACAACAGACCCGCAGCAGGACCCAGGTGAGCCCATTGGAGAAGCCAGCGGCGCCTCTGTGAAAATGTGTTTAAGAAAGGGCAAAATGCAGCAGGGCAGAGAGGAAAAATGTGTGAGAAAGCCCCATGAGCACCAAAGCCTGAGAGGGCAGGTGCTCCAGGCGCCAGAGCAGAGATTTCCCTGCAGCACCTGGAGAGACCAGGCTGGAGCAGGTATCTCCCTGCAACCCATGGAGAGGGCCATGACAGAGCAGATATCCACGCTGCAGCCCGTGGAGGACCACATGCCACAGCAGGTGTTTATTCCCTGAAGGAACTGTGGCAGGTGGATAGTCCATGCCCAAGCAGGTTCTCCTGACAAGAACTGCAGCCCATATAGGACCCATGCAGGACAAGGCTTATCCTGAAGAACAGCAGCCCACGGAGAGCTCACGCTGGAGCAGAGAAAAGCATGAGGATGAAGAAGCAGCAGAGAGGAAATGTTACATACTGACTGCAATCCCCCATTCCCCATATCTCCTGCACTGCTCAGGGCTGGGGGGAAAGTAGAGGAGTTGGGAATGCAGGAGTGAAGTTGAGTCTGGGGAAAAACATGGGGGCTGTGAGGAAGGCAGTTTTGTTTCTCACTACCTAAATATATTTTAATTGGCAATAAATTGAGTCAAGTCTGTTTTGCCTGTGATGGTAAATTACTGAGTCATCTCCCTGTCTTTATCTCAGTTCACAAGCACTTAGTGGGCTTGGTTAATGGTTGGACTCGATGATCTTGAAGGTCTTTTCCAACCTAAGTGATTCTATGATTCTATTCTATGATTTTTTCATCTTATTTTCTCCTCCACCCTGTCAAATAGTGAGACTGAGAGAGCGGCTGGGTGGGCAGCCAGCAGCTAGCCAAGGTCAACCCATCACATGCAGATAAGCACCTACAGCTCTGTGCATGATGAGTCTGTGTATCCAGAAATTGCAGGGAAATTCACTAACCAGAGCACTCCCATGCTTTTATGTGTCAGGAAGTATAATAATCATTTTATGAAGGAAGAAATTCATTTATAGAAGAGTAACTTGTCCAATGGCAAGTCACTTGCAGAACAAAGACTTTCTGGCACTCAGTTCAGTGTTTTAACCTCCAAGACAGGCCCATAGCAAGTGGAGAGGGCTCCCCAAAAGGCGAAGTGGGGAAAAGTGCTGAACTGGGAAAGAGAGAGGCCAAGAGAGCAGCAGGAGTTTAGCAGGGACTCTTCCCCATATTATGGGGCACATGTTTTGACTTCAGAGATTAACACAGAGATGAATAACATCTCTGCTCTGAAGGGGTTCCTAAGAGACTCTGCTTCACTTGATTCAATGCACAACAGCCCAGTTTAACACTGCCCACTGAAAAACAGCAGTGGGAAAACTTGGGACCTGACAATATTAACCAGTTTGGCAAAAGGGGTAACCACTGTCAACTCACAATTAATCATTTTTTAGACCAATACTATTTTATAGTCAGCCACAATTGGATAAAAATACATTAAAGAAACCTTAACTAAGTCTGGTAATTTCATCTTGATACATAATATGGTGTTTGAGACCCACATTTTTAGATTGTCTGGAATATTTAACTTTCTCGCTATGTTCTGTTTTGCCTCAACATGTTATTTGGTTGTTTAAAAGTCCTGTGTCTAAATGGCAAACTGCTGCTTAATTGCATCATTTTGCATTAGACACAAGTATAGAGTTTGAATATAGTCTGAGAGCCTGCACAGCGCTGTGGCTGAACACAGCTAAATTGCTTCAATCCATAGTTCCCACAGCTAAGGGCAAAGACAGCCTGTTACAGTTGTTGTTCATCCAAGATAAGTGATTACAATCCCCAAATGCCTGTCATGGGCTCCAGCTAGGCTTAATCTGTGGTCTGATTTGTCTTTTGCTTCTCCACATCAGCATGTTAAACCTCAGCAAGTGTCTCTTCACCACACAAAATTTCGCCATATTGGCATTAATTTTAAGATCTTTGTGCCATGCTGTCTTGCTTGGCGCTGACATACTCTGATTTCAGGTATGACCCTGAGTATTACTGGGGCTTGCCTTGCCTGAGTTAGTTGCACAACCTGTAATACAAGCATTGCTCCTAAACTGAATTATGTCCATACACAACCTCTAGATCAAATTAACTGGTACTTTTAGGCTCCAGTTACATGGCCTGTCAGAGAGTGGAAGGATGTGGGCTGAACTTCAAGTTCTGCTGAAGCTTGCATTAACTTATAGGGACTATAATAGCTGCTAATCCAACCATTTTGCTAATCCAGACACTCTGAGCTACTAAATCAAGGATCTTTCTCTGTCCTAGTGTTGATTCATAGAACTGCTCTACAAAATTCTTTAAACAGAAGTCACCTTTAGCATGTGACAGGTTTGTGCATACTTAACCGTTCTTTTCTACTAGCAGGAGTAACTGTAGAATAAATAATTAGACTGTGAGGTGCTCAGATACCAGCAAAATTGGAAAGCATATTTGAAAGGAGGAAGCTAGAGTTAAAAGTAGTACAGATTTGTTTCTGCCTTTGCACAGACCCTCTCAGTGCTTCCTCTCTGCTTCCTCACACTGGTTGGAGCAAGACTTAATTCACTAGCACTAGTAACTATCTTGAGACCCAGCATTACAGAAGTGCAAAATCTGCATCTTGAGATTAAACTACTTGGCCACTGAGACTCCTTTAAGTAATGGAAGAGACAGGTCTCATGAGAATCAAAATATGGCAACGGGAGGTGCTCTCATTCCCACATAGACAGATCCTGGAGACAGAAAGGCCCAAATGAAGGGATGGGAATGTCAGTGTTTGTCCAATGAAATGTAACTATTCAGTTCTTTGCACAGATTTGGTATTTTGACAATTTACTCATAGCTACAATTTCTTTTTTCAGAAAATTATAAATGGAGATTGACAATGACTCTTGTCAGATGGATGACAGAGGAGACAGGTAATGTGCTGACAGCTGGGAACCCACTAAGAGAGAGGAGTTAACGATCTTAAACTCTTGGTTGATTTACAGAGTAAGTAACACATCCACAGGAAAAAGAGGTTGGCTGCTACAAATGTCAGTTGATATCACAAATGAAATTCCCTATGGAAGTTTTTACTCTAGTTCTGCTGAAGATAAGGCCAAGGAAAGTAAGCGTTCAAAAAGAAAAGGCAGGAGGGAGGTGTTGCACTTTGGTGACACTAGCCTCTACTCCATGCTTCCAAAACAGAGTGCAGAATTTTTGCTACATGACTCTCATTAAAAATCAATGAAGTTCTGCAGCTCAAGTGTCACCCACACTGCTTTGGAAACAGATACGTATACACTAGAACTGTCTAAACATCCCTTTCTGAAATATCACCAAGACACAGAGAAAGAACTCTTCATTCACAGCAGGCCTCTGCTGCAATGAACACAGCATCTTCCCCACTCCTGGTAGCTGCCTGCAGTTCTGCCCAAGGAGCAGGAGAGGAGGCTGGAAAAGACAGGGAGGGTGCTGGCTGGGGCAGTCAGTTGCCTCAACAGCATAAGCAGCATAGGCAGCCAGAGAACTTGTCCTACCACTGCCTAGTCTTAAGCCATCTGAGGAAGAGCCATGCTGCTCTGACACGGCCATTCCCCAAAAGAGCATAGCCTAGCACTTCTGAAATACAGTCAGGGAGCTCTGGGCACTTATTTATTTTAGTGACAGACTTATGATGTGTAAACTCTGAGTGCATTCAATGACATTTTGAAAGGCAGCTGAGAGACAGAGCAGATGGCAAACCTTGCGTATGACTGTCTTGTCCTCCATAAAGCTCATATATATTGTTGTCTGCAATTACTATCTTATGTATTGCAACTTGTGCACTAATAGGGCCAGGAAATGAGGTTGCTGCCACCTGCAGAAAACTATTCCTTGCAAAGTGTTTCTTAAAATAATTCATAAAACACATCTACTTTCTAGCTACAGACTTGTTAATTCTTCAGACTAACCAGCAGTGGAGAACAGAAAAGCTGGTATTTTTCACAGCCTCTATCATCTTCACCATTATCCTTTGACTTTTCTCTCTCTTTTTTTTTTTTTTTTCCCCCCCCGGGGCAGGGGGGAGTGGGAAGGTATTCCACATCATAAGCTGGGGAAAAAAAAAAAAAAAAAAATTATCTCTGTTCTTTAAAGACCTAAGACAGAAATGGGAACTGTGTCGTGTCCTCTGGGCACAGAATTTTCCTTTTATTTCATGCCTCTTTCATAGCTGCAAAGATTGAGGTTGTGACACTCGTAACACCTACACACAGAACACAACTCATTTTACAAAGAGAGTAACAGAGCACTTGAAGACATCTACATCCAGCTGTAATGTCCTCCTGAACAGCATACAGAAGGGAAGGACATCTACATCTGATCTACTCAGAAATACCAGTTTTTGATTATGCAATGTAGTAAAAGGATTTCCAACTTAAGTATTTCAATCTCAGATGCAGCTTTAAATAGCTTAAGGCTAAAAGAGTTCTAAACATGACAGAATATAAATATAAGAACAAAATCACGTAAGAAGTAAGACATATCAGCTGCTTATATATGGGGTTTGTGCTTAACCCCCCAAAAACCAACCAACCAACCAAAAAAAACCTACGAGGAGAGAACTTAGCAAAAGAACATTACACAGGAAGATGCAAAGAGGTGGCAGGAGGGGTGATGAGTGAACAATGCAGGCAGGCAGAGGAAACTAGAGGTTTTTTAAATGTAAACACAATTTTAATATTTCCTAGAAAAAAGGATGTTATTCTGCTTAACTGATCTTTTTTAAAAAAGAAGTCTTTGTCATCTTTCCCCATGTCCTCCCTTGCCACACAAAAACGACTGTTCGGGTACTTAAAACTGACAACTGAAAACATGTTTTGCAGCTGAAATTTACAAGTCTCTGTATTTTAAAAATTCCTTCTTCCTATCTTTACACTCCTGAGGACAGTCAGGCACAGCTTAACACGGATTTTGTGCAATGAATGTTAACGCTGTGCATTGACTGGTGCAAATCATTGCTTGCCAGGTTGTCTTGCTTTGCACTACAAACCAGTGCACACATAAAATACAGTTTCAGAGATACATCCGTTGGTTACCTACTGAACATCTCAGGGTTACAGAGATAACAAAGACAAGATATTTCTTTGCTTATCAGTTCAAAAGTTGTGTTCAGCTCAAAAATGTGCTTTTTTAAAAAATAAAAAGGACCAAAAACCCTGCCAAAACCCAACCTTTTTGTGAATATAAATGTTTCCAGGAGTTTTAGATTTGTATTTTACAGTTTTTAATATTTGCTTGTATTAAAATTTATTTTCCACTTAAACTAACCAGAAAATAAATGTTATACCAGGCTCTATCTGTGTACCTGCCAATCATAGCAGGTTTTTTTATTCTGTATATTTTTAAAATTTGTAATTTATGTTAATGTTTCTGCAGGGTAAAGACTAGACAAGCAACAGTAAATCAGTAAAACAGATTATATTCAATGTGCCATCAAATCTATAACATATGCTAAACTAAAATGTAAAAAAAACATGTTTCCAATTTTATAAATATTACCAGTTATTTGTGATTATATACAAAAAGTGTGGAAGACAGAAGTATGATTTATAAATTGGCAGTGTTCCTTACAACTCTGTAGGGTATATATAATTTTTAATGTTGTGCTACATAGAGTTGGATTTCAACCAGGCAATGTCATGAATCTAAGAGCAACACCACTTTTCTTGGGGGGAAAAAGGAAGGGGAAAAGAAACCCCAAAATAAAACAACAAAAAACCCAAACCCCCAAAGATTAAATATATTCAATCACAGCCAATTGGAAGGTTCTATTCCTTAAACACTCTGAGAAGAATGGAGAGGGAAAAGAGGGAAACAGTGAGTTAACCTTTCTTCATCTTGTTCTGTATCCGCATCACTGGCTTCCCATCTTTCCCTTTCAAAGTCCAGGCACTGCATTTATTAAGGTCTGTGTGTGCCTCACTGTCAGGCTTTCCCTTTCAAGAGGATTCTGAACCTGGTCACTCAGACTTTTGTATCCAGGTTTTTCTTTCCCTCCTAGGGCCAATGAGTCTTCCATCACATGAAGCAATACATAATTACTGCCCTAAATCGTTCATGGAGTTGTGTGCATTATGAAATATTTTTAAAGGATCAGAGGTGGAATGTGCATTTCTGGCTGAGTCTGAGCAATTCCTTAAGAGAATAGACATCAAACAAGAAACAACCCCTGTGACATGCACTGGGCTATCAGGAACCCGTAGGGGTGCGGCTATCATGTGCTGTACATTCCTTGTGCGCTGGGAGGAAGGAGACAGAAAGGACTGCTCCTAATCCACACCCCCAATGGTGTGATTAACTCATGATCACCACTCCCCTAGGGTTTTCTTCTTGCTGACATAAATGCTCTTTATTAAGGGAAAAAGGCTATTTTTGTTCAGAGACTGGTTTACACAACAGCTGCTTCTACTCTTAAGTAGTATGGTTCACACTAATTAATACAGAGTCATACAATTATTATCAGTGAGACACAAGCTGCAGAGCTGCCTTAATCCAAAATGTTCTGCTAGAAATATTTACTTGGCAAGCTTTCCAGTGTACCTACACACACTGGAGTTTTAAGTCACACACACAGTATATGCTCTCAAGGTCTGTGCATCTGTTTGCCTTTGCTTCTTCTTACCAAATCATAATGCCCATTACAGCAAGCACAGTTTTGTTTTGTTTGAGCCTAGTCCAAGCCCCTTTCTCACTTTTAGGGAAATTTTATAATGAACCTCATTGCTAACAGATATTCAGAACTCTTACATCCTTCCCCAAACAGATTTCAAATCATTTGCTGAAGTTTCACAGCAAGAAAAAGAAGTGAAAGTCACGTTAGAGAGGTTTTGGACTGGGGATAAAACTAATTTACTGACCAACAAATTCCATACTAATTTTCTTGCATGCTGTCTGAAGCAGACAAAAACAGTATTAGGGACAAAAATATTAATATTATTCCTTCTCTATTTGCACAGACATTATGAACACCATGGCTAGGTTTGAGTCCCACCCTTCAAACCATATGTAAGGCTAGTAAATTAGACAGAAAGAAAGCAATCAAAATTTTACAACTAAAAAAAAAAAAACAAACCAACCAATCAAATAAAACAAAACAAACAAACAAACAAAAAACCCCCAAACCCCACCAAACCTGTTTAGAGTCAGCCACTCCAAAGCTGCAGTTTGGTTCACAAAAAATGGAAAATATAAATAAAATTGAAATGTATCAATCACCATAATTTGAATCATTGTTTTGTCTCCATCGTTTGTTAGTTCAAAAAACCAAACAGCTTCATCAAAGGATAAGAAAACATAAGATCACCAATTGCAGGATGCCATACTTTATTTTGTATATTGGAAATTATTGGTACTATATGCTTAAAGTGTATCTCACTTGGAGATACTCCAGTATATTATTCCTAATTAAGTAACCCAAATTAACCCCATGCTAGATGCTATGATTCTGAAGAATACTCACATACAGTATTAATAAAAAAATAGTTATAGTATCTTAAATATGTGCCTTACCCTAATATTTAGGTTGACTTTCAAACACAGACAAGTCTGAATAACTTTGTTCATACTATCTTTATCAAACCTAACCACTTAGCTATACTAAGTACTTATGCTATAACAAGGTCATATCAAAGTTACCAGAAAATCTGGATGTTCACTAACTCTTGCTAAAAACAAAGCAAAAGAGGAAAGTAGGATAGCTCTGGTCTACGACTTCTCTAATCAGTTGGAATACAGTAGTATCTGTTTGCCCTGGGAATTAGATAAAATAAGATCCAATCCCCATGAATACAAAACAGCTATTTCAGGAGCAATAACTGCAGTTCAGTAGCAAAGGGAGAGCAAACACTTAATTTGAGGGTTGTGTTATTTTTAAATCTACTTTTTTTTTTTTTTTTTTTTTCCCTTGCTTGGAGAGTTGCATTTTCCTGGTCAGCACTAACAGAATCAGCCTTTATTTTCCCTTAGCTGTTCTCATGTCTGAAACATTTGTGTCCACTCTGGTAATTTCATGCTAGCAAGTATCAAACAAGTCTTGAACGGGATACAATTTATTCACTATGAATCCACTACCTTTGAGAATCGGCATCTACACTTTCTAATGGTCACAGATATTTCCTCAGCTGGACAACCCCTAGTAATGGTATTACCTCGCTGACTGAGGCAGATTAGTTGCCTAACCAAAACAAAATTCCCCTCACCTTTTTCTTAAAACTTTTATTTCATGTCCAGGAAATTTCAAGTACTGAACAGTGTGCAATTTATATCAGCCTGTATACAAAGAGAAATCCATAAAAAATGGAATGCAACATCACAAGATGCCTCATCACAGCTCCTCCCATTCACTCCCTTCAAGGCTATTTGTTCGACAAGTATGCATGGGTCTGGGTCAACCGCACCAGAGCCAAACACCAGAGTCCCCACCCAGAAGGTAGGCACAGTGTTGGCATCAGAAGACAAATTTATCTTTATTCCACCCCACTGTGGCTTGAAGGCAAGCAACAGTTTCAGTCTTAGCCTTGCTGGTCTTTCAAAGAAGGGAGGTTTGTGCCACCAGGCCTTTTGACATAAACAACTGCACATGCGTGAGAAAGTGGAAACCACCAGTTTATTTCCACAGGCCAGTATTTGATCCCCAGAGCCCAATGACTTCAGTTGCCATTGAACTTGGAAAGATTTGAATTATTGTTTAGAAACATTTATTTTGTTCTAGTCTTTTGTCTACCAGCCCCTTGCAAAACAAACTCTTAAAGAAAAGCAAGATAAACTGGTCCATTTGTAGCTCTTCAGATACCTGATACAGAAGCCCATACTTTCTGAAAGACCTGCCCTAGAATGATACAGAGGAATGGGAAAATTTAAGATGAGGAATACCAAAATCTCATTGCATTGATGATGCCACTACCTTGTAATCAAAGGTGTGTGTTTCTTTTAGGGGTGTTTCCATAGCCAGCATCCTCGTGGCATTTGAGTAAAAGCCCTGAGATTTCAGGAAAATTTGTAGTATTGGCAGGTTCTGCCACTCTAATATTTTGAAGAGCTTTTAAAACAGAATAGAGATTATAATTTGCAAGTCAAGCTTCTGTCAGTAGACAAAAAGTCTACAGATTATCCAAACTCATAGAATTCTACCACTCATAATCACCTTTTCCAAAAAGTTTAGAAATTAAGCAAGTCTAATTAGCAATGGGTGATTCAGCAACAAAGTCATACTAAAAAGAGAAAAAGAAGAGGCACTGAAGTACAGAAGAAATGTAAGGAGTTCTCTAAGACAGCCATGTGCATGGCTTAGAGCTGAGATCGCCAAACTGTGCTTGAGAGATGACTGGTGGTCCACATACTGAGTGGTCAGATCTGATACATGAAACCGCACTGACTTCACAGCTACTTCAGGCTTATCAATGACACAGAGCAAAATATAAGAAATATGGAGTACTAACAGTGATCTTTTGGTCCAAAAAGTTTGGAAACTGTTGGGATAAAACTGGTTAAAGATCACTTTTAGATAAGCATAGCAAGGGTACACCAGATATTGACCACTCTGGCTGGATTAAGATGTCTCCAGCATGGAATAAACAGATGAAGGAACCTGATCTTCAGGTTCTATACCCATTAATGACTCCCTTGATACATCTTTTAGTAACAACACAAACGTAGAGATCAGTTCAAATTTAAGAACCCAGCTACTATTTCCTCTGGTTGAAGTTTCTTGGAAAATAGAAAAGGGATCTCTGTAAGGAATCAAAACAATCTCTAATTTTCAGTCTTGAACACACAGCTAGATAACAGTCACAGAACATACCACAGAGTGAAAAGAAGAAAACAAACACTGTCAAAATACTTGGTCAGGAATGCATATTTTAAGGTCCCCACATCCCCTGGTCTGTTTACCACACTGGATGCCATAGGAACTCCCTTTCTGTGCACACGCATGTTGCTCACATTCATCATGCAGATCCACAGACTGAACAGGCACCAAATTCTCTCCGCACAAACCCCAAATAAATACAGTGGACTTAAACTGAGGCATCATTAGGTTTTCAATTACGTCTATATAACCAGTCCTCTCTGAAGATAAATCCAAGCTGGAGCCACTTACATGCTTTCCTGATCTAGGCATCCTTGCCCTGTCTTGACTGTTACTAATACTTCTTGTGGAAGAAATGTTTGTAGCAGTCTCACACATTAGCTTCTCCTGCTATGTGCCTAAATTGCATGTGCTTTTGTTTGTTCAAACTGTAAGTGGTGTTGTGGATAGATTGCCTGGATTGAAAATCTGACCGTATACACATAAATCCCAGTCGCTAGGTCCACAAGGAACAGTGCATGAGTGTCTGCTGTAAGATGGGTTTGTGCACAGCTGCATAGACAACAGAATGATTCCACCTTTAGGAAAGATATATTTTGAAAATTTGGCTCTGAAAACTCCAAGTGGATGGAAAGAAAGAATTTAACCATTTATCAGATGAAACAAACAATTTTAAATGGAACAAAAGATCAGTATTGAGCTAACCAGCTTGTACCTGTGAAAACCCTTAATCATGCTGAATGTATGGACACAGCACTGCAATAGCTTTACATGACATACAGTTGATTCATGTGGTCAGCCTGTGACCAAAAGCACCAGCTCATCACAGAATTCTTACTTTCTTCCACAACTCAGGAAGGGACCTTTCTTTCAAAATATGAGGCAATTTCTTCTTACATTTTTTATTAATTAATCTTCTTTTAGTAAATGTAATGTTACTCTGATTGAGAAAGAGACTGACATCACTGAAGACTGATGACTGTTAGCCACAGAGTAGCTACAAGGCCACCGGTGATGCAAGCTCTCCCAGAAACTGCTTTTTCCTTTTCCCTCTTCTTGTCCCCACTAGGCGCGTGACTCAGCCCTGACCCGGAGAAATGACAGTCAAGTTAGCTCTTTTCAGGTCTTTAGCTCCTACAGTAAAGAATACTAGCAAGGGAGCCAATTAGTGCCAATTGCAGTAGTCATTTCTGGAATGACACTCATCCGTCGGGAACTCATCTGGGACAACCAAACAGTTTTCAAACAGGCTGCAAAACAGCTGTCAGATGATACAGGGTTTTGATCATTACTGACCTGAACACACTCAAACTAGAGACCTTGTGATGAAAGATGTATCCCATTTAGAGTCCCCAGAGCCATCCAGTCCCTCAGAACACTGATACAATTCTATCTGAACACAGCTTTTCAGGAAGTGGCTAAAATAGCACTCAAGCCTTAGTAAACATCTGATGAGAACTGAAGTCAAAAGCCATGAGTTAGTCGGTAAGTTACCCTGTCTGGTCTACCCATACCATTACAAATTTCAGCAGCCTGTCAGCATCAGCCGGCTTTTTGACTGTACCCATAAAAAGCCATTTTCTTCAGAGAGGATCCAACTTTTAGAAGTGCAAACCACAAAGGTAGTACTGACAACAAACGTCAGGGCTAAAAAAATGCAGAATCACTCCAAGAATAAAACAACCATCTGGAGAAATACTTTCTTCGGTTTACCTTAAGCAGAAGTGGATATTTGCAAATTCTCTGAATTGGAGTCAGCAGATAACCCTCTAGTGGAATGTCTGTCGTCTTTCTGCCTCCCAAAAGCATGCAGCCCTATAATCAAAAAAGGAAACGAATGTTACCTCAAACACAAAGCTTTCAGATGTTCTTTGATGTGATTTTGTATTCCTATAACACGTATTACAGTCAGAAAGCTCTTTGCCACACCTAAGATACAGGAAATGGGACTTCATTCACCACTGAAATACAGCCATCAAGCCTGCAAAGTTCTTCGTGCATCAGCAAAAGAAAATGTGCTGTGGATAACAGTGGCTATGTAGAAAGGTATCTTCCCAGAGAAATATTATACAGCTGGTGACTCAAAAAATGTCAGAACAATACGATGACACTCAGATAACCTAGATGCACCATTATCTAAAACAATCCAGCCTACCCCCACAATTGATACAGCCATTTGTCTTCGTTCACTATGCAAAATTTGCACTGTTGGTCCAGAAAACTCTTGAAGGCTAAAATAAAGCCTACTAACTGCTAATCATGTAACTAACTCTAGTCCAATCCTTATGTCTGAAGGAAATCGAAGTGGAATTGAAACAAATGAGTCATCTGCATCACATCCACCAATTCTCTGGCAAAACATTATGTCTAAGCACAGCTGGACAAACAGTATGGGTGCACTGGCTGGCTAACCAGTAGACACATAGCTCTCAACCAATCACAGCACATGTTGCTGCTTGCCCAGCAAAAAAATCTATGGGGCATGCAGGCAAGGCTACCTTGTAGGTAGGAGGTACAAGAGGCAATGAAATTTAAGGAAATCAGGTTTCATTAATTCTGATGCTCTTAAAAAAAAAAAAAAAAAAAAGGTGGGGGGGGCCTCAGCATTAATTTTGTGAAGCTCCGTGACCTCCAAATAGAAAGAAGGTGAAGGGCATTTCTCTACCTAGAAAAACTACTACTCTCCCAGTGTTGTTTAAACACAGTAAGGAAGGGAACAAGTATTGGACCAATACACCAAAGAAATCCAAGTCCAAATAGATTTCAGGTTGAGGAACAGAAGCAGCAACTTATCAACACTTGCAACGCTCACACAATGACTTCACACAAATTTGGGGGGGGGGGGGGGCTGCATTTCAGAAGAATAATTTCACAGATAAATTTGCACACACTAGCTCAAAACAAGTGATGCTCAACTTCTCAGTAGATCATGGAAATTAATTTCTCAGGATTGACATGGAAGGGGAGTATAAGAATTGGGTATGTCATCAAAAAAAAACCAAAAACCTACAGTCCTTGACCTGTCCTTATTTTGTCACAATAATCTGTAATCTCTGTGATAAACAAATACTGACCTACTGTAAGCTTTTTATACATTTCCCTGAAGACTCTGTTATTGGCTGCTGCCAGACACAGGTAGTGGACTCAGAAGGACTTCAAATCTATTTCAGATAAACTAGTCTACATTCCTATGTTTGACCATGAATCTGGACAACTTTGCTTCAAAATCACCCCAGTTGCAAACCTGTCCTGTCAACAAAAGCTGAAGTTTAAATTCAGTTCAGCCAAGATGTGCTTGCTTTGGGGCATCACTGATAACATTTTCCCCTGTGAAATGTGTGCTGTGGCTCAGACACAATGATATTTAGTGGGTTTTTGGCTGTAGTTCAACAATCCTCCTCTTAAAGGAATGTTCACAGACATCATACATAAATCTCATTAGTCCTAACTGGTATTTTTACAGACAATCATCTGTAAAATAACCCTTTCCCCAGGCTATTCTAGATCTGTGGCGTTGGCTACCAGCTCACAATGCTCCCTGTCCAATTTTCCAAGTCTCGAGTGATTCAGTCCTTCCCATCTCTTCTTTCAGCCCTCTCTCTAGCTCTCGGCTCAAAACTGCCCTTTAACACTTACTGATTTTTCAAACACATTCCCACATTCTATATTTCAGCAGCTGTGAGGGGGCAATCAGGCCAAATCTATCCTCACAAGCAAAGCTTTGTATTTTAATGCAGCTTTCTCTGCATGGTGGCATTATAGCATTGGCTTTAGGAGGCAGTGGAGAAGAGAAGGGAGGCCTGGAAGAAATTACAGCAGCCACAACAAAGTAGATACTTCAGTGTAGCCTCTCCTCCCATATTTACTGCTATTTTAAGAGTGTCTTGGATTCAGGTGCTGTAGCAAGCCACAGCAGACAGTGTGACATCTTTTACGTGCCTTGTAATCAGTTTGCCAGCTGCTGCTGGTAACACAGGCAGGAGGCTTTTGCCAATCCAGTGGAAGTCGAGAACACTCTGAATGTTGGGAAAGATGGTGTTTACATGCACTTTTGTCTCTCCTCTTTCTCATTAGTTTCCCTCAACAGAAGCACCCAGAGGAACTCATGAACAAGGAAAGGGTCATTTGGTGACTCAAACTAATGGTTTAACAAGGTTCATTAAAACTCAAGACATGACAAAGAGATTCTGACTACCCAATAGCATGAGTGCTTGTCCCTGCTGCTCCCTCCAAGGCCTATATTTTGTGGCTAAAAGAATGTTCTGGCCCTGCTTGTGACAGACAGTTATGCATAAGTTTTCTTTTGCTCTACTATATTGGGAAAGAGCAGACCTTTGGCAGAAAAGAAGAGCAGAAAGAAGAGCAGAAGGGCAGGTCCTTTGCAAAAAGACAGCCTTTCTTTTACCTCATAGCATTTACTAAGGAAAAAAGCTAATGTGCTGAACTACTCCCTCACCTACATGCCAGCCCCATTCCAAATGCCATGCATCCATGGCCAGGGAAACAAGACATCCAAAAATCAAGCAGAATCGAGGTGAAGGCTAAGTGGAGAAACATCCAAGAAAAGAAAGAAAAATAAGGAATGTTGGGCAGAAGGCACTGTCTACTGGTTGTTTCTCCTCCCAGCCCTGCCTCTATAGAGGCTTTTGAAGGCTGTATGCCACCGTCCCTCCCAACATGGATGCTAATACAACATGGATTGGATGGGGAGTTAGATCATTTTTGATACAAGCAGCAATGACACAGTCAAAACAGTTCATCCAGACTACATTTCTTGCCCACAACTGGACTCATGGGAAAACGGGTGTCAGAAGCGGGCCACATTTTTCTGGTGGGTCTGCAGATGGTGAATTGGTCAGAGAACTGAGCAGGGAATCAGGTCCACTGGGAACTAGTCACAGCCCTGCTGCTGACTTATTATTGCATTACTCCTTTCACAATCTTTGCTCAAATTTTCTGTTGCTTCTTTTGGGGAGAAAAAAAAAAAAAAGTCTTCCCTGTTTCCACTGAAATCACTCATACCAGAGCTGTGCTTAGTTCTATGCCTGAACTCATCAGTGATTTCAATACCTATCCATCCTGAGTGCTGCATACCTGGAATGGGTAATGTCTGCAAAATGCCTGGCATTCCTGGGATACCATGGGTTATTATGAGTACAGTGTCAGATCATTAAGTACATGAGTACAAAGTCAGATCATTAAGCCAAGAGTGCTAGAGAAGGTACTTACCAGGAGGAATGTTCTCACTGTTGGGATCTTGTTCAATTCCATCAGCAGTCTGAGTGCTTTCTCGTGGTTGCTACAGTACTCCTCGTACACAAAGAATTTGTCTTTCTGCAAAGAAAAACAAAGTAACTTATTGACTCAGACAAAACTGGAGTGACTATTTCATCACACTCTGATACCAAATTCTTTACAAAGGGGTGTGCACTCAGAGTGGCATTAGGGTTGCAGTATACATGAAGTGCATGACACACTAATGTGAATAACGTAAAGAAGTGTTCCACTAATTCCTGACTTACTCTATTGCAAGTTAACATCAGCTTTCTGAGCACAGAGACTTCCAGCACTTTTCCTCTTAATGCATCATTGAAATAATATATTCTTTGCTGAAAGAATGGATTTTGCTATTTCAGGGACACTTGCACGTGTGTTAGAATATTCCAGCAGACTAGCGAGAAACAGACTAAAGCCAGGAGCAAGGGGGCTAACATTTCTGAGCGGTACTGACCACTCCTGCACGAGGAAGGAACAGAGGTAGCTGGGAAGAACCAAGGCCTGGAAGAAGCTCAGAGATCTGGAGGGGAACTGTAACACAAAGCAACCAGCTGGAAATCCCCTGCCTTTCAGGGCTGAGGGGGAACCCCAGTGAGTTGGCTGGTTCACTTTGTGTTCTGAAACAGCAGACATGACTATTTCAATGCAACACTGAACAGTGGGTCAGCTGTCCATAACAGTTTCCCTAAGTGGAAGAATTTCATCAAATACACACAAAATAACCAACATATTACAGAAATTAAAGGAAGGGAAAGGCAGCTTCACAACTAGATAGAGGTACTTACACTGGAACATGTCACACCCACCAGCACATGCAGTGGAATGAAATCCCCCGTTAAGAAACAAGGGTCAGCTGGCAGCACCAAGTTCTCCTTTACTGATCTCCAGAACCAAAGACAGTGCTACTTCTAACTAAAATGATCAGAGATGCTGAACCCATTGCAAACATCAGATATCTGGAAACACTGAAAAGATTCACAAAAGCAGCAGTAACAACTATTTCCATGCCTGAGCAGATCAGGCAACGAGCAAGTTGATTCTTTCACGGCTGTTGGGAAGGGCTGAACTTCCAGCAGCTATGTTATGAGATTCCAGTATTGCACTCACTGGAAAAAAGTGGGGTTGAGAGACTGTATTAGGCTTTAGTCAGGTTAAATGATTCAGAAGCCAAAAAGACTCATCATTTTTTGGGTGCTTCTCAATGCAGTGCCATGCAGAGGTACTCTGACAAGCTACTTTGCGTATCAAAAATAATTTAGATGCATTAGCGTGGCACTCTGCCAGAGGTAATATGCAAGGCCTTCCAGAGCTGGCATCTCAGGGCACCATGCCATGTAGACAACGCTCTCCAGAGTTTGTTGTGGCATTCACATCATTCATTTTCTGTTTAGGATCCTGGCCTGAAAACATTCTATCTGAACCTTTTCATCTCCCCAGAACTAGGAAGTTAACTTTTTTTGAGTTTTGATGGGACTCCTAGCTCTCTTCAGAAATGTAGAGCTTCCTGTGTTAGCTGAAGATATCTGCAGCATCTAGCTACTTTCAAGACAGCTCAGAGTGATCCAGACAAAAAATTACTGCCAACTGAAGGAGTTAAGTAACATGAATCCATGGGAATACAGCTGCACTCACTGGGCATTCCCTTCATTATTGCCACATGGAAAAGAAATTGTGTTAATATTAGTTTAGGAGAATTTGACATTCTGGTCAGATGCTCAATGACTAGACGTACATGCTCAGAGACTGTAAAATGCTTCTGGGTTTGGTTTATCACTAACCTGATGAATTTTTTTTCCCTCCTTGTACTTCCAAAGGAAGAGTTGAAAATAAATAGATGGATGTCCAAACACAACAATGGTACAAAGCAAATAAAACAGCCACCAAGAGTATGGTGCAAAGAGCTGGAATGCACATGTTTGAGACTTTTATCCTTCATCTACAGCTGTTCATATTAGTACTGGAAGTTTAATACTGGGAAGCTGAAAAGAAACAAAGGCTTCTGACCACCAGATGCAGGAAAAGGCAGGGCTGGGTGCACAGCACAATAGAAAAGAGACAATTGAGAGGCATGGGATTGTTTGCAATCATAAAAACTGGAGAGTTACAGAATGAGAAGACATCTCCTCCTCTCACCTCTCCTCAACTCCCCGGATGCACACAAGCAGCATGCTTGAAACTAAAAATAGTAACCATTAACACAACAGCATCCGTTACATCAATGCACACAAAATGTCATTGCTCGGGTTTCTGACTGCAGCTTTGAGTGCCTGGAGTTTTGGGAAGTTATATTTAGATCATGGCAAAATCCCTTTGCTAAAGCTCAAGTCAGTACAATAATTATACACACACCAGAGTGCTTTCATCAAGTCTTTTCCAGCTGTCCCTCATGCATGAGACCCACAAATATGAGAACTATGCTTTAAATTACTCAGTGTCTGAAGTGTTTAATTTCCTCTCTGGGTGACATTCAGTCCTGGACTCTCCCATCCCCTGGTGAGGAAATTATCAGTTACATAATTACAGATGTTAGCCCAGGAATTCTGAACCTGCAGTTACTCTATATTAAAGTGCAATTATGGTCAGAGATGTGACCACATAAAAATGGCACCTTCTTACTCAGCAAATCTGCTGGATACACAGCTAGACCTTCTGATTTTGGTGACAGAAATAAGTCTATACTGTTCTTAGTTTGGTTAAAATAAATCTTTAACCAATAGTTTATTCTCCAAATATGTTATTTTGGGTCCATTACAACTGCCCACAAATTAGTGCAAATTTGAAAATAGTTTTGACTAGAAAAAGCAAATAAGACATTTGGAAAATTGTAACAATTTTATTTGGACATATTTTTAACAAGGCATGGCATTTTCTTGTTTCAAAGCAGGCTGAAACCAATTTTGTCAACATGAAAAACCTAAACAAAACAGAAGATGTAATTCTCAACAAAACAAGATTGCTGATGACTTAGACAGTAAAACTGATCACCCACCAGTGATGAGTGAGTCCTAAAAATGAGAAGAAAACTTGTTTCCCTTGAACAAGTTTCTAGCTATTACATCACCAAACCTCTAGCAATATGGCAATATCAGAAATGAAGCATCTGTCAATTCTATGCCCTTCTGCTCTGCAGGCAGCCGTACATTTTCATGATCTGTACAAAAGAGCCTACGCTGATGAGGTGTGATTATTCCAGGTTTGGTGTATATGCTCTCTTTGATGTTAAAGACTTGTTCTACATGCCATTTTGTTTAAGGCTGCAGATACGATTTTGAATGCATGTTTAAGTATGTTCTTTACTGTCTGTTATGGTCATACTGAACTACAATTCAAGAACAAATTCTAGCACCTTGCCTTGGACAATGAACTTCTCATGATCATCTGATCAAATGGAGTACACTAGGGCAAACAATGTCTGTCTGAAGTAAAACAATTTTTCACACCTGAATATCAGAGCAAGTGCATTTCATCATCTGTTAAAATACTTCTAAAAGTCAACATGCAATGATTGCTCTTTTGGAACCCCTGCAAAATCTGCTTGCTTGCTTCAGTTGTTACTCAAGATCTGAATCCTCCTGAGCTGGAGATCCAGGGGAGAATGCCCTAGCATTATTATAAACGGATCAACTCTTATCCTAGAGGCTCATAACAACTAAAAGCGGTGCCTTGTTTCTGAAGATTGGTGGACTGTTGTTAAGTGAGGCTCTTCTAGGCCAAGGTGAACCAGGAAAAGAGAAAGGCCTACATAGATCAGAGGAAATTTAGGATACGTAGATCTCATGAACAGAACCCAAACACTGCAGTCTGGTGGAACTCCACATGGGGAATATGGGGATCTCTATCAAGGATATATGATTCAAAGAAACTTAGAGAAAACATGCACCACTAAGAAATGCAGTGTTTGGAAAAATCAGTGCTTCAAGAATTCTCAAGCTATTCACCAAATTTATGAGTATTTTTAACATTGAGTTTCTGAATAAAAGCACCTGTGCTAACATCTGGCTGCTGACAAGGACTAGGTTCATAATCAGGACTAAGAATGACCTCGCCAGGTGATCATGATAGCAGATACACTGATACATTCAAGATTCACAGGCCTTATGTCACTTCCCCCTGCAAACTCCCCTGAGGATACACCGTGGCTCCATGATAATGAAAAAGCAGCACTGAGGGTGTTCTTCCTAGCACTTATTCTAAGTGCACTGCAAAACCAAGAGAACCTTACCCAAAATGAAAGACTAAAGAAATACGTTTCCCATGTTTTTCCTAGGTAAACTGGCTAACAACGTGCACTCTGAAAAAAGCTCTTCAGCCATGTTGCAGGAGTGCATCCCTGGAAGAGAACAGCTCACTTTTTCTCTGGGAAACCTCAAGTGTGCTGCAAGGGCTTCTTGTGGTGCCAAAATACTGTAAACCATTTAAAAAAAACCTGCTTTCAGCACCATGGAAACACCTTTAGGAGTACTGTTTCTGAGGCACAGGGTTTTTTATGAATGCCTCTGCTTCATCAGAATAGCCCCGATTAGGGAAATGGAGCTTTGGAAGCCTGAGCAGAAAGGAACCAAGACTCACTCTGAACCACAGTTACCACTGGCATCTCCCTGTCACTTGATGGATACTCACTATGGAAGCCTTTACTGTGACAGAGCGCAAATCACAAATTCCTTGCTCCCAAATACCCATAGTGAAGCTTGTCTTCTAAAACCTAGGCACAATCTGCATGCAAGGACAGATTATTTCCTCCTCTCAGTGGATAGTGTTCTGTTGACTGTTGCTTACTCAGACTTGAGGTACCACAATGCTCCTAATGGTATTCCCACATTTCCTTAAGGTAATTATGAATGAGACCAGCTTTTTCTATATATTCTGAATTGAATATATGTTTTACTTCCTTCTGCATAAGCTGCTTTTTCCCTAGGGGATCATGAAACAGTTGATGTACACATTATTTGCAATGCACTCCACAGACAGCAATGTAAGCTGATCTCTGTCAAACTGCCTCTGTCAGAAGACAAATTCTCACCAGCACTCATCCCTTTGCATTACAGTTTCATAATTCCTGTATTGTTGCATACTTGATAAATAACGAACATTACATAATTATTAAAATTATCAGTAATCAAGTTACAAAATTATATGTTCATATACTAGAAAACACTACCAATGACTACATATACCAGGCTTGAATTCGGTCAAATAACAGGATGTTAACATTTCTGGTTATTCAGCACCACTCTGAAACACAGTAGACAATTTGACAGCATCACTCAAAAGCCCTCTAATTTTGATACCCTTGCTAATGAATACTAATATACTAGTAGAGCACATCTTGTTGGTAGGCAATGATTCTAGTGGGTATTCAAGGCTTTAACTAAGTTCATCAGTATGTTTTTCAGCAGCTGACAGGCAGTCCTCACATCTGATACAATTTTTGGGCATGGTCTCAATATAACATTTAGCAACACTATTTTAATAATTGTCACAGCATAAATAAAAATTAAAAAAGGGGGGTAATTGGTAAAACTCTATGAGTAATGAATGGCTGTATAATTGCTGTGCACTCAAACCTGATGAACTGTGAAAGCATGAATTTTGATTATGAAAGCATAATAGAACATTTTTTGATAGGAAGTTGGCCTGTGGCTTAATGCAGTTAATAAGAATTTGAAGAAATGGCTATTATGGACATGATTTCTAATTTCAAACATCTCAGGAGGGCTTCTCCAACTGAAAAAAATGTGCAACTTCAAATTATTATACGTGTAAATTAGGTAACTTTGCATTTAAATTAGTCCAGCTTGTAACTAGGTGTATAGAATAACTGATCTTGCATATACAGTATGCTCTATATACATATTAGTTGAGGATGGCACACATACATGACTGAAAATCAGGCCAAGTTAAAAACAAAACAAAAATCTAGCACGAGAAGAATTTCACAGTACAAGAAACAAATTACAATGAGAGAAGCAATGGTAGGATCATAAGCTGCAATTGCGCGATCCTTAGTACGCATCTGTGCTTTCCTGGATCACCAGCAATACCAATCTGACTGGATCAGATTGGCACATGTGATCATATTATGGATGTAGCAGGAGAACAAATAATACAGCTATCAGGCATAAAGTCAGATGACACAAAAGTAACTCGTCAAAATGTTCTAAACAACTTGGAACTGGCAGAGTGAATTTGTATCATGACTACCTCGCATTTTGTACCTCTGGCATTCTTGAGCTAGCATTACGAGTCCAAAAGCCAAGTTTTATTTACTTTTGAGCTACAGAATGCAGGTACTTGTTTATTTCATGGTAAAAGGCTGCGTGTTGTAACTTGTGCTGCATTTCAGCAAGATAAGCCATCTCCCACTACCTTTCATTTACTGAAGGATAAACATATGCAGTCACTAACTACTGTAAATGAAGTACTGTCCTTTGTTTTAAGCTTTTATCTTTGATCTTTGTGGGTAAAATTTTTTTTAAATTTTAAAATACACACACAAATTATTCATTTACTTGAAATTGTGCTGCTTTTTTGAAACATTTGGAACAAAGCAGACAAATTCTCAGCAATAAAATGTGATCAGCTGGGTGAGAAAAAAAGGAAAAAAAATATTCAATGGGAAAAGGAAGACTTTCTAAAAATACCTTGTTGTTTAGCTGAGTTTGATGTGGTTTCCATTGTTCTAACCTCATTCACAAGTTTTTTCCCACCCTACCTACAACTTTCATACAAGACACACATTGTCATAGTATTGCCACAAGCCTTAGAGATTAGGGCTACCTAATGGCATGGGAGCTTACGACAGGAAGCTGCATTTTCAGATAGCATTAAGTCATTGTACTTACAAATTTTAAGAAAACATTTCCTAGTTCATGCTGAGACTGAGGTTCTGGTTGTAAACAAAATTCCAGGGCAGCCAGGAACTCCTTGTGAACACCAAGAATGTCTTCAATGTTAGAAAATAAAATCTGAAATATAAAGAGAAAAACATTGCTAGCTGTTAATATATCTGAGGGTGTTTTGTTAAAATATAAACTATTGTGGCTCTAGACTTACCCTGATATGATCTAAAACACAGACAGAATGAATTACACTGTATTTGCCCCCTTCCTGGCCCCCTACGGAAATCTTTATTGCTTCTGAAGTACCTGCTGTAAATGAAGGTTATCTTTCCAGATACCTGAGCATGATGAATATGAGCAACCTCTTTCAAGTCCAGAGAAGATTTCCTATTAGACCAAGCAGGTGAATGGAATCACAAGGACCAAACTCAATTTGCAGGAGATAGAAGGAGGAAGTTTGCCTTTCATTCCCATGCATTAGAAATCACTTTCTGGAAGAAAGGGACTTGAAGCTATCACACACAAAGATGTACCTGTAAATAAGAGACCAAATCCCTGACACATGGGATCTAGCATTTCACTGACAGGAGAACAGAATAGTGTAAAATGCTTGCGAACCACAAGAGCAGCATATTAAAGTTCCCCTTCACCAAGCTCAGTGGTTCTAAAAGGCGTATGTAATGGGATAGAGGTCCCTAGTTTAGATGTGTACTAAAAGGTAATTGTGCAACCTCACAGCTAAATGATCCCTAGTGGTTTGAATATACATGTGCTAAGGGGAATAAACTGCCAGGGCAATAGCTGCTATAAACACATAAGCTTTATAAGTCTTAATCATTTTCATACAAAATATGAGAAGAAAGTGTGAATACACATATAGGAGATGGAATGCTACCTACACAGGGGTAGAAGTCCTGATGCCTGGTGACACAGCCATCAGTATCGACAGCCACTGAAGGAAAGCCTGAATGGACAGAGTAAATCCTGGAGTCTGCAGTGACATACATATGGCAGACAACATTTTCTATCACTTTGCTTTAACCATGCAACTTGCAAAGAAAAGGTCTGCAGTGCAGTCAAACCAGCTTTCACATTGGAAGCAGCCTCCCAGGTCTTGCACAGTGAGTGGGAGACACTCCTCTGAACCCCAAAGCGTGCAGCCTGACAGAGCCAGCCTTCATCTTCCTGGCGTTCGGTGTGAGAAGTGATCGAGCCTAACATCTTCCAACACTTCCCAAAGCACCTTATTGTAACACTAAGCTTTTCAACTTCATGCAGTGGAATTTATTCACCAGATGAGACACTGATTCAGCCTGGCGGCTGGTGATGTGGCAGTAATTCAGAAAAACAATAATCTGTAAATTAAGTCTAATCATTAAAGATAGGAATGCAACCTGAATTCCTGGTTTAAAACCAGTTTCTCTCTGGTTTTGCAGGGGTAGACAAGATCAGGAATTCAAGGAGCCTTCCTCTCTGCATGTACCCAGGTTCAACTTTATACCTTCTGTTATTGAAGGATGGGCAGAGTATTTCTCTCAAACAACTCCTGCAAGCTGGCTGCACGTGCAGAGCAGAGCCTGTTGCATCTTCCTTGTCTTTGCTCTCTTCTCACTTCGGCAATATTGAGATACGGTAGTATGCACCATCATTAATGCATACTTGTGCCTCATAGCTCCTTTCTAGCTCTGAATAAACTAAAAGATTCCAACACACTGAATTTGCACTGATGGGCTCTGAACCAAAATAAAGGACAGGGAGCTAGGACCATTTGATTGCTTCCAGAAAACTTCCCATGCTAATTCCAGCAGAGCCTACAATGGTTCTGTCACATGGCTGAAACTGATGTGATGACACAGTAGCCTCTCTCTTTGCCAGAAGCTGTGCCAAAAGGGGATTAACAAGGAAGAGGAAAACATCTGTCGGGGATGATTTTATCCTTCAGGAGCAGTCTTCGGGGGGTATTTTTTCATCCAAGGAATATCTGTGTAATCTAATGAATCCCGTGGTGGTCAGTAGAGCTCTGCTTGCAGCAGAATTCACAGATAAGAAGAGTCACTTGAAAATCAAGGCAGCAGAGAGACCTTAACTGCATGTGCTTCTGTATCTAATACATAGTTACCACTTATAAACCTCATGTGAGGATCTATGTCTGGCAGCTTCCGTACGCCCTCAAGTTGTACTGCCTTCAATCTACTGTATCAGTAAAATGACATCAGTGCCCTGCTGTGAATGTAGCATAACACTAACATATCAATAGTTATTCCCACATGAGGCAGCAAATAAACTAAAAACATTTTTTTATGATGTTGCTGCAGCTGTTAGTCACTGGAGTACTTGTAAAATCTGCGCCTGGCACAGGACTCAATGTAGCCTTTCTGGAAGGGGATACAGTGGCCAAAGATTACTGAAATCTCCAGTGCTTAGCACCAGCTGTAGGAGAAACCTGTAAAAATAATACCGGGAGCAATAACCCAAATTATCCTAAAAAGCTCTTTCTCCTTTTGCTGAGAGGTGAGTGTCTGCCAGAATACCCTGTATTTTCCTCTAGACATTTCTGCTGCATGAAGAGAGGAAGAGACAGGCTTCTCCTTACATAAGCTGCCAAACCATTTATACAGTCTCTGCTACCATCTTTGCTGCTGCCAGCTACCTAAGAGCTCTCAGATGATTCAAGATACATAACATTAGCAGGCAGAGTTATGAGAAGTCCCAACACCACCTTGCTTGTCCTGCCTCTCCCAGCAAGGAGGGAAAAAGGAGAGGGAAAGAAAGAACAAATATCTTTCCACTGCAGGAAAGACAACGACATTATTTGGGGTAGGGGGAAAGGGGGGGCAGGAGGGGAAGATAATATTGACTGTGATCAGGAAAACTGTGCCTTTGTGATTCTACTTTCTACTTCACCAGCAATAGGCGTAGGCCCTTTATTACTGAAGAGAAGCTCTGTTATTGAAAGCTGGGTATTGTAATAATAAGAATAAATGAGGTCTCACAGTGGCCTCAGAAAGACCCCCCAGGCGCTTCAAAATGACATAAAAATGAAGTGGTACTTCCCCAGAGGAGTGTGATGAAACTTCAAATACAAATACATTTAAATCAGCAGAGAAAATACAGATTCTTCTGCACAGGCTTTGTGGGCACTGCATCTGATTACAGAATCATTGAACAGTTTGGGTTGGAAAGGACCTTAAAGATATCAAGTTCCAACTCCCCTGCCACAGGCAGGGACACCTTCCATGAGCCCAGGTTGCTCAAAGCCCCCCCATCCAACCTGGCCTTGAACACTTCCAGGGAGGGGGCGCCCACACCTTCTCTGGGCAACCTGTTCCAGTGTCTCACCACCCTCACAGTAAAGAATTTTTTCCTAATATCTAATCTAAATCTACACCCTTTCAGTTTAAAACTGTTACCCCTCATCCTATCACTACACTCACTCCCTGATAAAGAGTCCCTCCCCATCTTTCCTGTAGGCCCCCTTTAGGTACTGGAAGGCTGCTATAAGGTCTCCCCAGAGCCTTCTCTTCTCCAGGCTGAAGAACCCCAACTCTCTCATAGGAGAGGTGCTCCAGCCCTCTGATCATCTTGGTGTGCCTCCTCTGGACTCACTCCAACAGGTCCTTCTTATGTTGGGGGCCCCAGAGTTGAACACAGTACAGCAGGTGGGGTCTCACGAGAGCGGAGTAGAGGGGGACAATCACCTCCCTTGACCGGCTGGTCATGCTTCTTTTGATATAGCCCAGGATGCAGCTGGCTTTCTGGGCTGCTAGTGCACATTGCTGGCTCATATTCCATTTTTCATCCACTAATAACCCCAAGTTCTTCTCACGGCTGCTCTCAATCCACTCATCACCCAGCCTGTATTTGTGCTTGGGATTGCCCCGACCCATGTGCAGGACCTTGCACTTGGCCTTGTTGAACTTCATGAGGTTCGCACAGGCACACCTCTCAAGCCTGTCAAAGTCCCCCTGGATGGCATCCCTTCCCTCCAGCATGTTGACCACACCACACAGCTTGGTGTCGTTGGCAAACTTGCTGAGGGTGCACTCAATCCCACTGTCCATGTCGCTCACAAAAATGTTAAACAGCACCGGTCCCCATACCGACCTCTGAGGCACACCACTCGTTGCTGGTCTCCACTTGGACATCGAGCCATTGACCGCAACTCTTTCAGTGCGACCATCCAGCCAATTCCATATCCACCGAGTGGTCCACCCATCAAATCCATGTCTCTCCAATTTAGAGACAAGGATGTTGTGCAGGACAGCGTCAAATGCTTTGCACAAGTCCAGGTAGATGATGTCCGTTGCTCTTCCCTTATCCACCAACACTGTAACCCCATTGCAGAAGGCCACCAAATTTGTCAGGCACAATTTGCCCTTACTGAAGCCATGTTGGCTGTCACCAATCACCTCCTTAGTTTCCACATGCCCTAGCGCAGTTTCCAGGAGAATCCACTCCATGATCTTGCCAGGCACAGAGGTGAGACTGACTGGCCTGTAGTTCTCTGGGTCTTCCTTTTTTCCCTGTTTAAAAGTCTCTGCCTTTGCCTTCTGCGACTTGGGCAGTATGGCTGAAGCACTTGCTGGTGAAGACTGAGGCAAAAAAGTTGAGTACCTCAGCCTTCTCCACACCCCAGGTAACCAAGTCTCCTGTTTCCTTCCAGAGAGGGCCCACATTTTCCCTAGTCTTCCTTTTATCACCTACATACCTACAGAAGCATTTCTTGTTGCCCCTGATGTCCCTGGCCAGATTTAATTCTATCAGGGTTTTAGCTTTCCTAACCTGATCTCTGGTTGCTTGTACAATTTCTCTGTATTCCTCCCAGGCTACCTGTCCTTGCTTCCACCCTCTATAGGCTTCCTTTTTGTGTTTGAGTTTGACCAGGAGCTCCTTGTTCATCCATGCAGGCCTCCTGGCATTTTTGCCTGACTTCCTCTTTGTTGGGATGCATTGCTCCTGAGCTTGGAGGAGGTGATCCTTGAATATTAACCAGCTTTCTTGGGCCCCTCTTCCCTCCAGGGCTGTATCCCATGGTACTCTACCAAGCAGATCCCTGAAGAGGCCAAAGTCTGCTCTCCTGAAGTCCAGGGTAGCGAGCTTGCTGTGCACCCTCCTCGCTGCCCTAAGGATCTTGAACTCCACCATTTCATGGTCACTGCAGCCAAGGCTGCCCTTGAGCTTCACATTCCCCACCAGCCCCTCCTTGTTGGTGAGAACAAGGTCCAGCATAGCACCTCTTCTCATTGGCTCCTCTGTCACTTGGAGAAGGAGGTTACCATCAACGCATTCCAGGAACCTCCTGGGTTGCTTATGCCCTGCCGTGTTGTCCCTCCAATAGATATCAGGGTGGTTGAAGTCCCCCATGAGGACCAGGGCTTGTGAACGTGAGGCTGCTCCTCTCTGTCTATAGAGGGCCTCATCTGCTCAGTCTTCCTAGTCAGGTGGCCTGTACATAATGTCACCTGTCTCTGCCCTACCTTTGATCCTGACCCATAAGCTCTCAGTCGGCTCCTCATCCATCCCCAGGCAGAGCTCCATGCGCTCCAGCAGGTCACTGACATAGAGGGTGACACCCCCTCCTCGTCTCCCCTGCCTGTCCTTCTAAAGAGCCTGTATCCTTCCATTCCAACACTCCAGTCATAGGAGCCATCCCACCATGTCTCCATGATGCCAATGAGATCACAGGCCTG
>JANHGO010000457.1:0-40877 GCA_024606505.1 Aquila spilogaster
CACGGGGGAAAACTTAAGACGTAGAAGCATCAGACAAATAAGTTAATTGGAAAAAAAACTACATAAAACAATACTTTGCACAAGTTTTGAAGTAGATACTCTTATACTGCTTTACATTATTCTGCACAAAACACAGCTTTAAACACCTCTTAAAATACATTTAATCTATTTCTCTTTTTTCCTTTCCATACAACATTCTTTTAATTATAAATTTAATTAATAATTTAATTATTAATTTAATGTCTTGCTCACATCACCCTAAAACATCCATTCTGTGAACTTCTGCATCCTTCCAGCTTGACTTACCAACCTCACAACGAAGCAATAAGGATAAAATCCTTGGCTATGCTTTGAAGCACTAAGTGCTCTGTATTGTAATACAGTATTCTGGCACCAGAGCACCCTTATATTCCTCATATCCACATCTTGCCCGTAAGCTCTGATAATCACCTTTCTCCCCTTTCCTGTTTTCCGCGTGTTCTGGCTGCTGCAAGACCCCATGAGACCTTGAAGACCTTGTTTCCACAGCTCCACCACAACATTTGCACAGATAAGTCTGGGTACCAAAGAGCAGCATTGAAGTGGCAGCTTTTACAATCCGTAACACTGATGAATGGCAGGCACAGAAAACTGAGCTCACAGAGCACAAGCTCTCTCAATCACAAGGCATGGAAAATTCAAGCTTGGTTAACAATTCTGTCACACAAAACCCCAGTCATCTCCCTAAGGGGAAAACTACCACCCAAAAATGGATTTAAATGACCTACACCAAGCTGATCACCTTCCAAGAGAAGGCAGATTTCATAGCTACACTTAGGCATGATCCTGCAGCACATTCTCATTTTATGCAAGCAGTAAAGTACTCAAGTGGAATATCACATGTTCAGCAAAAGCAGTCAACGTCTAATGTTCCTGGATCATGAAACTCAGACTATACTCCCTAAAAGTGGTCTCAAGAGGAGCAGTGTAAAGCACCGTAAAAGTATCCCATTATCTCCAGAGTCCTTGCAAGCATTCATGAACTTCGATAAACACAAACACTTGCTCCAACTTGAAAAGCAGGGCCTCAAAAGGCACGGTTCTTTTCCAATCACTTATCAAAATACTCATACTATAGAGAAAGCTGTCCCTTTCTTTACCAGCTTTTAGAAAAGCTGTTTAGACTCCATACAATTATCTTCCAAGCTGAGATAATTTTACTTGGGATACCAAGTTTTAAATTCTCAAGGAATTAACCAGTAAAAATAAAACATAACTCACTCTGTCCTCAGGGAATAACATGCAATAATGACCACTTCTTTAGCGATAGGCTACTGAATTACTTCTACGTGGTCAAGTGTGAAACACTTCCAATAAGTCTGGTTCATATTACATCCTGTTAAGACTCGTACCATTTAATGGCGAAAATGCTGCAGCACAGTCACTCTGCTAACCTGCAGTAACCAGCCAGACAAAGCGTAAGAGTAAACCAAATGTGTCCCATACTCTCAAGCAACACCTACTGCAAGGCACAGCTAATAAAACACAGAGATTAACATGATCTGTGTTATGAACTTTAGCTGGAGCTCTGTGAATCCATAGACATGTTTACAGGGAGTTGAAGAACAGTAGAAAGCAGTGAAAGCAGTCTCATCTTCATTTTAAGCACCTTCATAAACCTATGCAGCTGTTTTCCCAGAAGGGGAGATTAGCAGAGCCTCTCCTACCACTTTCTGAGTTTCCTCAAAACTGCCCTTTGATTCTTTTCCTCAGGCTGACCAATGCACTCACAGGTGCTACCTGCACCACAAATCCTTCCCTAGGAAAGACAAATAACCATGAGGTTTACAGGGTCTCAGTATGTATGGAGGAATACAGTCACAACTCAAAAGTAGCAAGAAATCCCACCGTACCAGTCCCAGAACACACTCGGCTGTCAAGTGACAGCAACATAGCTCTTAATACTTACTCTAACTCAGGCTATGTCCTTTTATCTACAGTTTATTAGGAGTTACTCTTTTGAGCCCTTAAGATGGGTTTCATGTGGATTGACAATGAAATGCTTAGCACAGGGAAGAACCATGTCTGTAACAACAACCAGTTACAAAAAGCAGGAGATGCAGCTTAAACAGCAGAACAGAACAAAAACTCAATCCACAGTTTAAACTGTTTGACTATTAATCTACCTATAAACATCACTACATACTAAATATTTAAAATAATTATTTTGGTTACATTGTTATAGTGAGCACTCTGAATTTTTCAAGAAAATGTAGATGCCATCAATCCTAATTTAAGTTTTAAGAACAGCAATAAGTCTTACCTCTCAGAAACAAAGTGTATGCTATAGCACAGCCTCTCATTCTTTAAACAAAAATAAGATGATGAGATTAAAAACTGAAAATATTTGCTACACTGCAGAAGAAGGTGAAAACAAAATTATCTAATTCACTGCAGACAGACTTAAGAATAACACTCGAGGGCAATACTTTAATTTATCATCTATATTATTTTGGATAAGTCACTTTTGCCCCTCAGTACATGATATATCGTCATTAGTTAATGAATAGCTAGCAGTCAAAACAGAAGGAAACTTATCACATTAGATGAACGCACCAAGGTAGATGCACCTGATCAAGGTGAAAAATAGCCTAAGAGTGGGATGTCACCAACGTCACTATTTATCATTCACAACAGGAACACAGACAACTTTACAATGTAGCTATGGCTAGCTATTTCCTAAAACAGATAGTAACTCCAATTTCTGTGATAATGGCAATACATTATCCAGGAAACAACTATAAAAAGAAAACAAAGACATTACTTCAAAACTGAATGGCCTTTTGTAACTTAGTCTCCTTAACTATGGTTTTAGGCAACTTCAAACATTTACTTCCTTTTATTTTCAATAAGGTACACTGTCACCCCTGAAAATGGCCTAAATCATTAGGTGAAATAGGCAAACAAAGGATTCAATTTATTTTGGACACGGTCAAACTGGAGTTTAGTTAAAACTCTGATTTAACAGTTGACATTTCATTATTACATTATGTGCATTTATTATTACTCCATGTAACACATGGACCTATCAGAGAAATCCTCAGATTTAGCAGTCCTCTTTAGGTTTAAAAAAGAATAAAATGTTGATTTAGTTTGACTAAAATTTCATATTGGAGATATATTAAATTTAAGTAAGAGCACCCTTCCACCTATTGTAACAATTCTATTCTAAACAACTAACTATCTTTGCTACATTCGTGCATTCACTCCAGTGTACTTATAGGGAAAAAACATAGGTTTTAACACCAAAACAGCAAACAACTATCACACTACAGCAACTTCAAAAAATAAAAAAATAAAAGACTCTGAAATGGACTATAAAGACATACAGTGAAAAAAATAAAAAGGGAAGCAATCTGACATTTTGTTGCTGTATGTAGTACAGTAAGAATACTCCTGCAGCAATTCAAAGGAATGTGCCCTCACAGATCTTCTTCTTCATGACTAGCAGGTGTGGACGTAATAGCCAAAGCATCAGAGCCCACCATTTACCATGGAATTATGGCTGTTGACAGAGACACTGTGCAAGTGAGTGGGCTAGGAGCAGGAGGGTGCTTCAAAATTTCCAATTAGGGGCCTATATGCAAAGTTGCTGTGTTCTCCAAGTGGCTCATGTTATCCATGCCACAATTACAAAATATGAAAGCATGAAATGATGTTTACGGTCCTGCTAAACCTGACAAATAAGATGAAGATAAAACCAAAGACAGTGGTTGAAAGAAAAAGGAAAGAATGCTTGTGCTTTCTTCTTACACCAGCAGGGACCAGTGGTTAACAAAAAGCATCACACTGTTTTTGCTTCCCAAACTATCTCCTGTTAGTAAACAAAGGTTTTGCAAAATGGTTACATCAGGTTTAAAGATTAAATTTCACATGTTTCTTATGCATACCTACTAAAGAGGTATGAATACTAGACTAAATAATCCCTGGGTGCATATTAAAGGCAATCCATATTTTCTAGCTATGCAAATTCTGCCATGAAATCAATTCATCAGTTATAAGGGAGAGGTTCTGGAAGTTAATAACCAAGTTGATTTATAAGCATGAGTACAAAGAAGGTAAATCATTCCAGACATTCAATGCCTTGTTCAACAAAAGAACAAAATATTCTTAATCATTTTCATACATCAGAATTTCATTAATTTATGGTGTCTGGAGAAGAGTGACTGCATATTAAGGTGAGAGAAATGAAACTAACAACTAGCCAAGCAAGTAAAATGAGCATAATACATTACAGCAATGCATATTATTCACTTACTTTAGACTACAATTTTGAATCATGCTTAGAATCCATATGCATGATATTTCATTAAACTAAAATGGTCTTGTTTGTACGAGAACTCACTAAAATTCCTATCTAGTTTCAGCACTAGGGCTCTGATGAGACTTAACTTCTTTGTAGTGATAAGAGCATCTAGTTAAATGAGGTTCTATTGTATATAAAAAGCTCACAAGGAGGAAAAAGGATCACTCACCACATTGTAATAGCTTTTGTTGATTGCAGATGTATCAAAGCCTTTAGGTGGACTCTTCAGTGTACCTGATTTGGGGGAGACTGGTTTTTCTGAAATAAAAGGTATTTTTGTGTCAAGGGGGTGCAATTTCATAGCTTAACACTAGAGGTCAAACAACTACTTTAAAACAGTGAGATGGAAAAATAATGCTTAATTAAGAAATGTACATACTTACTATGCTTGGAATTATTGGTAAGGATTCAAAATTCTTCATATGGTTATAATGAATGTAATGTTAATCTTAATCTTAATAAAGGCAAACAAAACCTCTCCATTCTTTTTCCTGGAACTAGAATGTCAGTTAATAAAGTCAGCCTTTTCCAAATGTATTTATTTAAAGACAAAATATTATCAAAGACTGCAATAAAAAATAAAAGTATTTTTACACACTAGTGACACTTTCAAACAGAAGTTTTGGTATCAATTTAATGAACTCAGTAAAAAAAACACTTGACCAGCTAAAGGTCAAACATATCAGAGGTAGGACACTACAAACAGAATCACCACACTGTACAAGTAATAATGCGACTTAACAGGTGCCTATCTCAGAAAACCATTTAAAAAAAAGAAACAGACAATGCTTTATTGTCAATGAAATATTAAAAAAAAAACACACCCATGCTTACGTACTTGAGAACACGATCTACTGTAACAATAAATGCATGCCTCAATACAATCCCATAAGACAGCCACACATGCTCTTCTGGAAGGAGAGCCCAAGTCTTAAAGATCAGAGGTGTGTCCCTGAAAGCAGAGTGGTGGTTCCCAGAATAGAAAGACACGACACTAAAAATCTCCTCTTCTACCACTACTATTCCACTAACTCAGTCAAGGATCATGCTGCTTGCTGGAGAAACACAATTAAAGATTTATAGCACCTCATTTCGATCTCTCACACTTGACTTCGCACACAAGCAAGTAAGGATGCTCTATAATGTTTGTCAGGACACTGCGGTGTTTCAGTTTGTTTTAAATAAGCAGGCTTGCCTAAACATGCAAACTTCAGATAAGTACTTCATATCTTATTAATACAAACAATATAAAAAAAAGCATTGTCAGAGCACACCTACTCAAAGTTTTACCTTTATTTTAAAAGCAAGCTTCTGTTTCAAATACGTTTTAATAAACACATATAATTTAATTCTAGTTAACCTGATACCACGTGCCCACTAAGAATAAATTATGCAAGTCTCAGACCAGAACTGCCTTTACAAGAAAAACCCAGTCAGCCACATTACGGGACAGCTGTGGGGAATTCCCACACCAGAAAAGCTGACCAGGGAGGCAACACCATCAGCAGAACAGCCTACAAGACACCAGCCTCCATGGGCTTGTGCCCAGGGTGCAGGGACTCAGTGCTCCCACTGGCTGCCCAATAGTCCCCTCAGGCATGCAGCCTGCAGGCCATCCTCCTGCCCCCTGAGTACACTGACTAGCCAGAGGGGTTTAGCTAGCAAGCCGCTCAGTCCCAAGGGGCACTTGTGATATCTTGAAGGGGGTTTTCTCTGAATTGCATTGGAATTCTCAAAGAAGCTATTCTGAACATATAGTATGGTCTTACAGCTACCAAACATGGGCAAAAACATTTCTCTATACCATATCCTGAGATGATATGAGAACCCTTTTGGTAAAGAACCCTCTCCTCAACTCTTCTGTAAACTGACACTGAGCACAAAATCCCATTAGCTCCCAGCAATGCAGTTGGGAATACTGGTGCAGTCACTAGGTGCTCTGCTATGCAGTCAAATAATTCCAAATGACGGGGCTACTGCCACCCAAAAAACCAAGCAGATTTGTGATTACACACTCCATGCAAAAGAAACATCTAAGTTAACGCTCTATATACAGCTACTTATTTACATACTTAAGTAAAACGCTGCTCATTTGTGGGACAATTGCAACTTGCTTCATTGTACTGAATGATGAAAGTGTCATTTGTACATACACGATTTACTTTCGTTCTCTGTGAGAGCTGCCAACTGATTCTACAATTTATAGTCACCTTCAGGCTCACTAAAAACCTGAAGGTTTTCCACTTGCCAAAGAACATGAAAGAAAGAGCTGATGAAACTGATATACTCAAGGAAAAAGGTAAGTACTTGTTACTGAACTATGTCAGAATACAGATGTCTGACCACTGCTATTCTGGAGCAAATTGACTAGTCATAGAATAGTGGCTACTTTGTCATCTTAAAGGGTGTAAAAATGCATCTCTTCCCCAAAATTATTTTTCTTCTCCTAAGCTGGAAGCTAAGGAAATTTCTGCTGACATAAACAGTAATTTATGTTACTAGCTGTTCAGCTGACTCAATTATCCACACAAGATTAAATTCAGGTTTAAAGAGAGGACACAAAAAAAGAGTCACACATTAGAATCCTTTTGCCTGAACAGCCATAATCAACACTCAGCTTGCAGAACACAAAGGCTGTTTCTATTGTAGAAACAGAATTAGGCACAGCAATCAGTCCATCTATTACGTCTGGTATCCTGCCTCTAAGCATTCCCTTGCTTCATAAGGAGGAATAAAACAGTCTTGTTGTAATTAGCTCTATTACAGCATATTACAGAGAAGAAAATCCTGATCTTGCACATAAGAGATCATTTTCTCAGCATAAACAAAAATAACTTACTTATTCTTTATGAAAGAACATCAGAGAACTTTCACAAACATGCAGTATAATCCAACAAATATTTCAAGCAGGTGCAACCCATGTCCAGCATACTGGGAACATATAAAGGTCTTAAGCCATGAAATCCATAGGTTTCAGTAATATTAGTCAAACCCTAGCATCTTGCCCATTCCAACACCTAAGTGCAGCTCCTCAAACCACTGAAAGCTGCAACTTTTCAAGCGTGTCCTAACCAAGCTTCTTTGTACAAAAGGTTCTTTCCTTCTGCCTACTTTTCTTTTAGTCCCAATGTAAACCTGTTACATTAGTACTAAAAACGCAGTATGGACAGCACATGACCAAATTCAAAGCAAACAAGCATCTGCTCAAGTATTATTCTATTCTGTTTTTGCTTGTAGAATACCACTTGACAAGAGAAGAAAATAGCCCTCTGAGTGTGCACGGGTGGGGAGAGGAAAACCAGCATTCTTGTTCTTTTTTTCACTAAGCTGAAAGTGTATTCGTCCATTCCTCATGCACCACAGGATGGGACCACCAGATGCACTTTACTCTTTCATACTGACTTTTCCCACAGCAGAAGAACTATTAACACTAATTCGTAGTGGGCCTGCTACCAACATTAACTGTCAAGAGAGCAGAACAGAAGAGAGGCTAGACAGAAATAACACATTAATTTCTTTGAAGAATTAGAAAAACGTTTGTGACATCAAATGTCATTTTTCAAAGCTATATTCCTGTTTGCATAATCATGCCATTAAACGGCTTACAGTGATAAAATCCAGAAAGTTACCATATGATTTTTTTTTATAAAACGGATAGGCTAATGACAGTTGCCAAGTAAAGTGCTTCATGTTCTGGCTAAATGCTATTATTTCATCATAAGGTAACCCTCAGCTCTCTAAATCTCCTAATCTTTCTCCTGTGCAAGATAGGACCAGCAATACAAGACACAAGGCTCCACCTAAATCTTCGCATTCCCTCCTGGCTCTATGCAAGGAAAAAGCTCAGTAAGGCCACACTGTCAAATATCTCAAACTTCCACAGTATGAATCCTTCACCCTCTGTCATGTGCAACATTACATCAGCATGAAAGTAAGTTCTCCCATTTTAAAATATTCCTGACTAGCAATCAGAGAACTCTAAAAAAAAAAAAAACAACAATATAGTAGAGCTTGAAAAGCAGAAACTGAAAGCATGCACAGAGCAGATGAAGAGAAAAAATGGACCATCTTTTCTCCCATCTAAAAGACCTCATTAGAAAAGCTAAGTCTTTACATTCTGAGTACACCTAAGAGAATCTAGTTGAAAATAAAAAGAGGTGCAGATATTTAAGACTCCAACGTTCTACAAACAGGGGCTGCTGGAGGAAGAGGAGAAAAAAAAAGTAAGAGGGTACAACTGGAAGAGAAAGAATACATTTTAAAATGGAGTTTCAACCTCACAGCCTGAGGTAGAAACTAAGCATCTGTCCAGCTGCCTAAAAAATGTCACACCAGCATTTTAGCATGGCCAGAAAGATTTGTTGGAGCTATGACGAGGTTACAGTGTCAAAGCTACAGAGCTTCACTGGGTAGAGCAAAAGGTTTGTTCCCAGTCAACAAAAGCAAGTAGAAACAGGGAAGGGACAAAAAGTAGATCATGTTACCCACATCAACGTCCAGGTAGGTTAAAAAAGTTCTGATATTTAGACATGAAGATGACATTTACAGAAGGCATCTTCACCACATGATTTTCAGCATCTAAGTTCAATGTAAGAGCAAAGCTTGTACAAAGAGAGGAAGACATGGGAACAAAGACAAAAGAATATCACAAACACATTGCCTAAAAAAAAAAAAAAAAAGAAAGCAAGAAATTGTCTCTATGAAGATTTTGGTAGAACCAGGGATTTTTCCTCCAGGAATGATGTGTTTTTGTTTGCTTCACGCCTAGATTTTTTTTCTTTTTTTTTTTTTTGAGATTTGTAGGAAATCCCTTACTACTTAAACCCCAAAGCAGCAATTTAAAGCATATCAACATTAGAACCCAAATCTAGCATTCTAGAAAGTCAAAGCAACTCAACTGCAAAAGAGAGACAGACAAAAGAATGTGGAAGTTTTCTGCAAGCTTACTGTTATCCTAAGCTCCTAGAGTGCTCTACATAGCAAACTGGGCAAGGAGTACAAGTTCCTAAGCACTAATGTGTTCCATGAATGAATTTCAGTAAATACAGCCAAGCTGAAACTTAAAACAGTACAGTTTTTAATCAACTATCCACCTCTACCCAAAATAAAGAGCTGTATAAATACAACCTACTTTAAAACTCACCATTTGATTTTATTTCTCGTACGTAGTTACTTGGAAACCATCCTGTTTTGCCATTTAGAGTTCCTTCCCACCAGCCTCCTTCTTCCACTCTTGTTACATGAATAATATCTCCTTTTGAAAAAGAAAGTTCATCTTCATTTGTCTGTTGAAAATTAAATTTTGCTCTCACCACCAACTGATGGTTGCTGTTATCTGTCATGTCCTAGTAGGAATACAAAAGGATAACTTCAGATATTTAAATGATTATTTCATGAACAGAAGCACCCATACAAATAGCTCCTGTCCCCCTTCAACCCCCCCCCCCCACCAACACACGCACATCTCCTGCATATCTTTATTCTAAGGATTTGCAAGGGATGATTTGCCATTTCTGACATGTCTCATTTTTATTTCTTGATTTCTCCAAGTCCCAAGAGTATATCATCTTATTACAGCCTCTTCAAATCAGAATGGGGAAACGGAAAAATGAGAGTAATTTCTACTAAAACAAAAAACACAACTCTTTTCTTTATATAGCATCAACTGAAATCGCCTTCTGCAGCTACAAAGATGTAACAGTTTTAGATCAGAGAGTTTTCTAACTCATTCCAGATCAGGGGTGGTGGTACTGAGTTGGGTTTAACTCAGAACCTTTAGTGTTGGAGAACAAATAGAGTTTGCAGCTTAAAGCCTCCCTTCCCTGGAATGTGCAAGTCACAGCAGCCTGCTCATGGAGGAAAACTGTGTCCTTCCAGAAAGCTTAAGAATCAGTTATGCAATTTCCTTCAAATAAGTACTCACAAAAATCATTTGCTGCAAAGGTTAGCATAGGTGCTAACACGATGCACATTCAACTTGCAGCTGTTCATATATACGTACGCTTATCTCTCATAAAAATGAGGTTTATTATTCTCTAGTACCTAGATGCTCACATCTACTTTCAGATGAACAATGTTCAAACTTGGCATTTTGTTCTTGGATTTCTGTAGCAATCTAGAATTAGGATGAACTATCATGCTTTAAAAAAAGCTTAAAAAGTCAAATACTTGAAAAGCTTTAAGTAATCAAATACAAACCACTGCACTGTAACTGAGCAAATAAGATTACTAAATATACTTGTCTTTACCAGAGTGATGCCAGCTACCTGTAAAACCAAAAATGGTAACTTATATGAGAAAACCACTGTGTAAGCAATCCGAGTCAGCTCTCAGGTAAAAGAATTCCACTTGCATATTTGCAATGCAGTTGAGGTGATTAAAGTATCTACCACGTGCATGGATTTTTTGTCATTAGGATCATACAACATCTCAGCTTAGTTTATATTTGTAGCAACTGTGTTACTGTATCACATCTCACTTTAACAATCAGACTTAACGGCTGAGAAATTGCAGGAAGATGACAGAAAAGACAACACGGAAAATACACAAAAGCCTCAGGATATTCTAAGTTGCAAAACGTCTGACCATTATATTGCCACAGATTCAAACAACTGTCTCTACCTTAGCCCTCTGCTTGTATGTCATGTGCTTTCACTTGTTAAAACTGCTGAACAAGATTAGTAAACAGTAAAAAGTCACAAAATAAGCAGCAACATTGCACAGTTACATCAACTACAGCCAATTCACTTTATCAGGGTGGCTCTTCAGTAGAATCAAATGAACAACAAATTTGGAACTGAACATCTAGCAAAACCAAATGACGTATTTTCCTCGTTTTGGTCACCAGCTCTCTTCTACTCATTCTTGTGCTTCTGTCCCTTTGCAACTGTCTGCAGAGCTGTTCAGATCTGATACAAATACTTAAAACTTGTTCTTTCAGTTATCCAGCTAACAGCTAGTCCTACAAATGGTTTCATCAGCAAAACAGAGTGGGTGGTGAACAGCACAGTGGGAGCTGGAATTAGTGGCCTAGGGCGAGAACTTGCATGGGCTCTGCTAGCAGAAAAAAACACATCAAGCCACACCTAGCACTGTGTTAAAGTTCCACATAGCAATCATCACATAGTTCAAAATTGCCTCCTTTAAGCATGAAAAAAAAGCAGTTGGAACCCTCCTTACAGAGCTTTTAGTTGCTAAAAGCACCTTTCATCGCAATTAGTTTCAATGTAATACCCCACCCTGATTTAGGCTGCTGTGTGAACCAACTGCCCATGCCACTCTGTTACCTGAAGGCTATTTGAAGGATTCATCTTGAAACATAACAGCAAACAGGAATAACTACCGGTATTACCAACGCCAGAAGTACCATCCTTGCTGAGATCTGAATATCTTTTGTTAACTTTCCCTAAACTCAGAGTGAGTACAATCAGTGACAAACACAGGATTTTGCCTTTAAAAAAGACCTTATACTTAAGTATGAAATAAATACTGCAAAACACTCTATGTGCAAACAATACAGAGTGGTAATCAAGAAAAGGAAAAAACAAAGACAAAAAGCCACCAATAAAAAAAAAGCACTACCCTAGAGGATAACAGAAAGCTGTACGTATTTTGGAACATCGTAAGAAAAGCTGCAAAAACAGAACTTCACAGGCTTGAAACACAGGGGTGAAAGAGAAAAAACAGTAATCAGTTGTTTGCTACATTATTGTTTATTTATAAATTAAGTAAAAAAGGAAAAAAAAATTAAAAAGAGCACCTCAGCACATTTGAATTCTAAAACTTACCAAACTCCGATACTGTCCCTGAAAGAGCTTTGAAGTTCTACTGTGTAAAGACTGAGATCCCAGAGAATCAAAAGATTTTATCCGATGAGATGAGGGACGCGCACATACAGAGTCACTGCCCAGCCCTATGTCTGGGGAAGGAACAAAAAGCAACAATCAGAATTTGAGAAATCTGCATGTAACTTTCTGCCTACTTCTGAAAAACTCACATG
The DNA here is from genome assembly GCA_024606505.1 of Aquila spilogaster. Classification (NCBI taxonomy): domain Eukaryota; kingdom Metazoa; phylum Chordata; class Aves; order Accipitriformes; family Accipitridae; genus Aquila; species Aquila spilogaster. The sequence continues at coordinate 12,345 of JANHGO010000457.1, forward strand.
CTTAAAGCAGGCTCAAGGTATCTGTAGTTGCTCAATAACTCGAGTTTTAAAAAGTTAAAGCAATAGTATGATCCGAAATCCAGACACTGTCAGCTTCTTTCACATACAGACAGGAAAACCATTTGAGCTGCTTAGGAAGAGGAGGGTTAGGATTGCATTTCTCCATCCTTCCCCACTACCAGTCTTTTTAAAGGTAATTAACCAACATCATTTTAGCCAGTGGCTAAGAAATTCAAATGCATAGAATCTGCTTGAAGTAAAGCCAGCCACATCTGTTTCTTAATTCTTCCCGACCACCATCTCCTTCTCAATTAAAGCATTCTTTCCACTGTCTTCCTATGTTCCTCTCCCATTATTTTTGCCAGATCAGCTATTCCTTCTTCTGTGAGGGCAGAGGGGAGTAGCGGAATATGAAGAAAGCTGCTTGCTTTAAGGAAAGAATACCAGCATCCCCCTTCCCCCTCCAAAAAAAAAAAAAAATGTATCCCCCAAAGGGCTGACAGTGAGGGGTAGCAGGGCTGGGCCCATTCCACCACCCTAGTGGGCAGCAGGGCAGTGGGGGGTGGTCAGTCAGACCCTCCCACCAGCAGCTCACCCATGGTGGGGGTAAAACTCTGTATTAGCAGGGCAGGGGCTCAGCTCAGGCAGAGCACTAGCTGTGCAAAAAGTACCCTTTCCATGTCAGGGTCCCATCACAGAGATCCACATGGAGCTCTGTCCAGAATTACAGTGAGATGGGGCTGCTTTCAGCTGCACTAGCTCTCCGCCGGCCCCCAGCCCTCACAGCCAGGCCTTGTGGACGGGGAACGCTCCCACAGCCCTTACACACAGGGCATGTTAAAGTAGGTAAACATTCCTCCTTTATCTGTATGCCACAAGTCATTCTTTTCCCTCATGTTTTCCATACATAAGGAAACTGAGTGAGTATCTGAGCTTCAAGGAGCCCTACAAGCCATGTATCCCAACCTTGGACACCACTAGGCTGAGACTCCCACCCTACCTGCTCTCCTGATTTTTATGCCTGCTAATCTCTCCTAGCATTTTACTGTGTCTCCAACATTTGACCTATATTAGAGGTACACAGACAACCGTGTTCTCCCATTTGGTTGCTTTCAGACTAAAGCAAACCGTGATTATGCAATCCTAGTTATTTTTGGTATAGAAATGTGACACAAGCAGGTTCCATTCCACACAGTTAGGTGAACAATGCACATCCGCTGTTTCACATCAAATCCAAAGGGACAACTCTATTAATCGCAAAGAGAAAGCATTTCAACTTCAGCAAAGCATCTAACAGCAGCTGAAATGCACGAGAAGAACAAGGGTGAGATGGGCAATGAGCACAGGAGAAAAATGCTGGCAGAGGATGCTAGTCATTATCCTTCAAAAAAGTATATAAATACAAACTTACTGGTCAAATAATGCAACACTAAAACTAGTCATTTTAACTTGTGTATTTTTATGGATAGTATCATTAAACACTGAAGTCGTAAAAACTTCCCCCTTTGAAGTTGCTTTCTTAAAGCATTTGAAGGCCACTGTATCAATACAAACAGTGGTGATTATAGCCTGTTACAGAAAGAATATTCATCTTTGTTTTCATAAACTGCTCGGAGAAAAATGGGACAAGATCATGGACTTCATTTGAAAGTCATAACTTTGTTGTTAATTCCATGCTTCCAAAAGGATTATTGCCCAGGAAAGTAAAAAAAAATGAAAGTCAACTCTGCTGCTAAAAATTCAAGAATCTTCTCTGGCAACAGACTCTGCATGTTAGATAACTATTTAATCTGGTATTTTCACAGAATCTTAACACTTCCATCCATCCAAAGATTTCCAGGGTTTGTAACATTTCTTATTCTTCACAGTTGTCTCAACTTCCCTGTGCCAGTTCCCCTCCCCTTATCCATCTACATAATCTAACTGGTCCCTTGAACCCATCCCTCTCAAAGTTAAAGAGCCCAATGGAGTGTACCCACTTAGCCTTTCATCAGTCATGCTTCAGGCTCACTACTCACACTCCTGTTGTGGAAAGTTCTGCCTCAGGAATCCATTTATGGATTTATGTAGATCCAGATCTGAAAGCCATCTTCCAATACTAGACTAGGGATATTTAGAGCCCAAAAGGCCTTCCACAGTCACCAAGGAAATTGTGAGGAGGAACCGTTAGTGAAGAAGATTCATGCAGTTCTATTTGCTTCTATGAATGAGGCAACGACACAGTTTGCATGTGGTTTTGATTTCTCGTTTCCGTATCAACGCTACTACTTCCCCCCTCCCATGCAATGAATCAGTCAGGGTCCTTTCTAATGCCAGCTGCAATAGTGACTTTTTAATGTGCATATTACTCTATCGATATTTAGACCAGACACACTTTCCCCTCTCCCCTGAAGACTGCTATGGTCAGTGTGCAGTAGTAGCTTTAAAGATGTACTGAAAGCAACCAACACTTCCACTCAAAGTTAAGATGAGAAGCAGTGGTGTAAGCAGTTTCAAAAGAATTGAATGGTATTACTCCATGCCCATTCACTAGCCCTAACAATTTGTTAGGGGAAGTCATGCCTAAGTGGTGCTTGCTGATGTTAGAAAAACAATACACAAAAAAAAAACTCCTCTGTAATGGACCAGAGAAGTACTGTAAAAGAGACAAGATACTCATAACACTATCAAAGGTCCTTGATTTCTAAGAACTATTGCTAGCTAAAGACTCAGTCTTAGATTCACTGCAAAACTTCCTGCTGCAGGAGACTACAGAATCCATGGGGCCACTGGTAAAGCTTTAACAACAAGATGCAACAAAAAAAGAAACAACACTAAAAGGCTGCAGATGCTTATTTTATCCTAAGTATACCAACAGGCATAAACATACATTGACATAAGCTGAACACAAGGTAAGAGAACACCGAAAGAGTAGGCTGCACTTACCTGCAGTCACCTTATTTAAAGCAACCAGAGAGCTGAGAACTTTGCTGAAGTTCTGACCCTGATACAGATCATTTGCATCGAAAGTCTGAAAACAAAAGAACATACATTAAGCAATGAAAACATTTAAAGAAAGTACTTTTATCCTTATGCAAACCATAACTGGAGGAGATATTTCCTGTTCAAGGTGATCAGTCTTCAGGTGGCTGTCACGGATCTGTCAAACTGTGGAGTTCTCTTCCCCTTTTTTAAAAAAACTTGTTTTTAAATTGAATTTAGGAACAGATGAATTTGCGTCAAAAAGAAAGGAAGAAAGCATAAGCTAAAGATATCAAGTGTCATTCTGGCCAAAGAAGTTTACAGTGCTGCATTACCCTCTCAGCACACTCTTCTTTTTCTGTAGTAGCTCACAAGCACTGTACCTGATTGTTCATAAAATACTTTTAAAATATTATAGCAGCATACATGATCCTTTATTCTACAAGACACAGATGAAAACAGCGTTCCTTAAAGTCAATGAATTTTACATTGCTGGATAAGTAATACAATTAGAACGAGTTTTGGGAAGGGAAGGATGAAAGCTGAGGATGATCTTATTTTCTAACTGTGGAAAGCAGACTCAAACCTCAAACTATGTTGTAGAAAACACGCTAGTAGCTTTCAAGCACTCAGTGATGACATTAAACATCTGGATTTTCAGGGGGAGAAAAAGAATTCATAATATTTGCCTGAGGTAATGGAAACACTCATCCAAAATCTCATGAAAACAGCTCTCGCAATTGATTTTGCATAGATTCAAAGGAGTAACAGTATTCCCTTGTGTAAGATTAGAAAGAGGACAGCAAAAGGCAGCTATTATTGTTGTCCCAACTAATTTAAGAAACAAAAGATTCAGTTTCCTGCAGTGTCCCAGCCGTTATCTAAAAAAGCCAGCAAGAACTTGGCTGTTTTCCTGGTAACAGCCACGTCTCACCAGCAGATCTGCAGGTCCGCAGCCTACAGGGCTGGAGAGGGGAGGCCTCTGCCCCAGGAGAGAGAACAGGGCATGGGGAGGCAGGCTGAAATGGAGCAGTGAAAGCTTTTGTGGAAGCTTTTAAAAGTAACCACATCACAGACTAACAAACCAGAGGATCATCTGCTGCCAGCATCTCCTGATCCAGGGACAGCCCAATCATCTCACAGTCAGAGGCAGAACTGACAGACACCAAGCAGTTGCCACTCGTGTTAACTAAGTCAGACAACTTCCACCAAGTTTCACTGGGCTACAAATAGTTTAAAAGAGCATCCTTATTTATTTGCAGCTCTAAGGAGTAGAGGAACCAGTGAATTGCCTAGAAGCAGATTCTGCATGGTTCCTTCAGAAATACAAAGTATCTAAAAACATGTACAAACAAGGTAAGTAATATAAAGCTACCTGCTTTTATACAAATAGCAAAGATGCATAAAAGTTCTATTAATAGCATAATTTATAGTAAGTAGAGAGGAGATGATACACCAATAAAGTGACAGCAGGATAAATAAGCCTAGCTTAAAAGGAAAAAACAGAATGGAGATCAGCTTCACCACTGCTCCAATTGGGAAAAAAAGCCATTGTGGAACAAGATTAAAAACAGTAGCTAAACATGTTCCTTATTAGCCATATGCTTGCTGGGGCAGATGTTAAAAACTACCAACCTCAAAGTATGAGCAGAACTGTGAAACTGTGGTCCTGAGCCTAAAAAAAAAGGGAAATAGAGGGACACAGGCACTTGTATGGACATCAGATCAGAAAGGTACTGGGGGGGGGCCAGCAGGGAGAGAATTATTAAAACGGTACGTTTAAGAAAAACGTTATGAACTATAGCTTAAACTTACAGGAACCTAAGAAATAATAATAATCCCAACTACATTTTTGGCTCACCTTCATTCTGAGCTTGGTTTCAGCCAGGGCTCTGCCAGGCCAGCTAACCGGAGCACAGCGGGATGCAAGTGTGCCCCGTTTCCTGTTGTGCTGGGACTATGTGGGACCCAGCAGGAGCTGATTGGGCCTTGCAATGTGTTTGGGGCCATAAAAAATGCCTGTATCCAGGGTGTGCATCCAATCTGCCTCACAGGAAGCAGCACAATGAGAGGATAAGAGAAACGTTTGCTTCCTTGCGGTTTTACATAGAGCCATTCCAACAGGAAGCCTCAGCACTGTCAAAGCCAGCAGGTCTGTTCATTTATTAATGAAAGGGCCACAACACCCTCATGACGAGTTTCATACTGACATAACAAATGTTTAAGACTAAACTCATCAAGACAGACAAAGAGGGATTAAAAAAATGTAAGTGCTCTAATATTGCAAAGCTACCTTATTATTTGCACATCAAAACTGAGTTCAACTAATTGATCATAAATATCCTGGTTCCAAACAACAGAAAACAAAACAAAGAAAAACACACCCTCCCTTCTATTTTGCTGGAGGTTTGCTGATTTCACAGTACACCCAACAAGCCCCTCCAACTGAGCGAAATTACCCCAAGATGTTTCACGAAGAGCTTTGTGGAATTTCTAGAGAAAAGGGTTAACTGCAGGTTTTCACAATAAGTTGGGTGTGTGATGGATTGTCATCTCCATCCTGCTATCTACATGCAGACCTAAAAGCTGACCCTGTGAAACATCCCATCTGGATCTGAGAGTCCCTCAGCAGCTTCTCCCTTCTGCACAGCCAGATAACAAGCACATCCACACAGCACTTCAGTAACTGGCAGAACCAGGGCTGAATTTTGACATGCGAGTAACGAGCTCAGTTATTTTCATATTGCACACCATTACCAAAACCAAGTCTGCACGTTAAATTACTTCCTATGACACTAGCATAACCCACTTTCCAAACTGCAGAAGCACAGCATGAATTCAGACTTGCACATCCTTGCCATAGCTCTTAATACCTAAATATGCAAACAAAATATGTCAGCTTGAAAATACTGCCACTGTCTTCTAAACATTATGTGACAGGCATATATAGACACTGAGCAAGTCCGCAAGGAAAAATGTGCATCCCAGTGCAAACTTCCATGCTGTACAGGCAAACAACTTTGAACTCTGTAGTTTCATGACCTGCAAGGAAGTTTTACCGTACCATTCATTCATCTCCTACCTTCCCCCACGCCACTTAGGGAAAACATTAGTCAGGATGTGACTGTAAAACTGCATAAGTCACATAGCATGAGGACACAGATAAGCCAAATCCTTTCAACAAATGATTTCAATAAAAAATAAATACCAGCCCTTTGTTTCCAAATTCCACAAAACTGGCTGCACACAGATATGCCTTTTAAGTATTAACATAAAGCATAGCTATTAAATAAAGGTAGAGCAGGACTATGTTATGAAACTCTTTACAGTTTATAAATAGTTACCTGGGAATCAATGAACTCTAGAAGGCAATCAGACTGATTCCCCTTATGCCTCTTGTTCAGGAACAGGAAGGCAGGCCAGTAACATCATTTTCACATGACAGTTCAACATCTCACCTATCAACCTCTTGGACACATGCTATATCCTAAAGCAGACCTGACCAAACTGCCTTGCATCACCCATGGCACCGCACACATGCCCCAGGAGCAAAGAGGCCCTTTTGGTCACAGCCAGCAGATTTCCTACCACTGAAACTTCAATGGGAGGCAAACTTTACTGGCTATTATGGCCTCTCCTGAGTGATTAACGAAATGTTAAACAACACGAGCAGGTACCAATGCAGCAAATACCCTACAGAAAAAATGTACATTAGATGGTAATTCTTCATTTATAATTGTATTAGTGGCTATTCATTAGACAGTTCTTAAATTCATTTCATAGGAGCTATATTGATTTTCCCATTAGTGATGTCTCCTAAACATCAAGCTAAATGCCTCAGAGATTCATTTCATCCGTGTAATGGTTTTCAGCTACCAAGTCCATACTCTCCTTTCACAGCACAACTGACTTCTGTACCCATCCGCTTAAACTCCAACACATAAAAAACGGCCACAGTAATACACTCAGGTCATTCTAAGTCACGTGAGCTGTCAACCCTCTGTGGGTGGAGATCTCTGCTTAAAAGGTGTTCACAGCTTAATATTAATGAAATAAAACCAACACAGCAATACTCATCCCTCACCTTCCTAAGGAGTAGTACCCGCTGAAGTCAAAAGCACACTGACAGTGGAATAAGCAAAAGAAAAAGAAGAAAATAAGGTCAGGACTATACCTGGTGAGAGCAAACTAAGCATTACCAAAAATGTGCAGCTATGACTTGCCTTCAAATTAGCCACTTTCAAGGCCTGCTGATGACACAAAGCTGGGAGGCTCAGCTGACACACCTGAAAGCCATGGTGCCATTCAACAAGACCTGGATAGACTGGGGAGGTGGGCAGGGAGGAGCCTGAGGAGGTTTACCAAGAGCAAGTGTAGAGTCCTGCACATGGGGAAGAATAACCACATGCATCAATACAGGTTAGGAGAATGACCTACTGGAGAGGAGCTCTGCAGAGATGGATCTGGGTGTTCTGGTGGACAACAGGTTGGCCATGAGCCAGTAGTGTGCACTGGCAGTCAAGAAGGCCAATGGCATCCCGGGATTTACTAAAAATACGTGTGGCCAGTAGGTCAAGGGAGGTGATCCTCACCCTCTACTCTTCTCTGCTGAGGTCACATTTAGAATACTGTGTACAGTTCTGGGCTCCCCAGTTCAAAAAAGACAAGGATCTCCTAGAAGGATTCCAGAGGAGATGATTAAGGGCCTGGAGCATCTCCTGTATCAGGAAAGGCTGGGTCTAACCTGGGTCTATTCAGCCTGGAGAAAAGACAACTGAGAAAGGATCTGATAAATGTTTATAAATATCTAAAGGGAGGTGGGAGGCAAATGGATGAGGCCAGGCTCTTCTCAGTGGTGTATAGTGACAGGACAAGGAGCAAAGGCCTAAAACTTGAATGCAGGAAATCCCATACCAACATGCGAAAGAACTTCTTTATGGTAAGGGTGACGAAGCACTAGAACAGGTTGTCCAGAGAGGTTGTGGAGTCTCCTTCTATCGAGATATTCAAGACCAGTTTGTACATCTACCTGTGTGACCTACTGTAGGGTACCTTCTTTAGCATGGGGGTTGTACTCAATGACCTCCTGATGTCCCTTCCAACCCCTGCAATTCTGTGAGACAGGAAAAACTGGGGGTGGTTGGACAATCTTCCAGGCACACATTTTTTCTTCAATTAAGTTTTCTATCAATCTTAACTCGCTTAAATTATTGTGATATCAGTAAAGCTGTATCTCACAGTAAGATAAGTTCATGTACTGGTTAAGGTAGAAAGGCTTTTTTAAATATATATTTCCTTCCTAGACTAGTGCTTCAAACTTACACATACAGCATTCCCAGCAGATATTAACATTTCAAGCATTTGACAAAGATAGATGACAGCTATCTTTAAAGCCCAGCACTGTGAGCAACAGCAGCTGACTTAGGGACAGCCCTGCTATCTGTGAATCACAGATAGGGCTGCTGCTACTAACCTAGCCCCACAAGCTGTGACCCCCAGGCTGTGTATTCTGAACCAGCAGGACACTTCCTAGCTTAGCTCGATGGCCTAGGGCCCCCTTTGCAAAAGATTAAAAGAACATTGGCTTGCTCCACCAGAGGAAATGGAAGGAAATGAGCAGGGTCTCCGCATCACCTGCGGGGTTTGGCAGCGAGCAGCATGACCGCATGCAATGCGTCATCCCACCTGCTCCTGGCAGACAGACCGCAGTGCTTTTGGCCATGGGAGCACGGAGAAATGAACAGCAGGGAAAAAGAAAAAAAATCCTCTCCATGAGGAAACAGTGACCTTCAGAATCACGAAGAACCTCCAACAACTCCTTTAGTTCCACCACTACCTAATGTGTTCCTGCTGACAGCAGCTGGCAAGGGACTGGCTAAAGCCACCACTGTGTTCCACCTCCCTGTGGTTAACCCTCACACACCCAGAGCACATAGGTAAGCCTGCAGGCAAAGCACCAATGTCTTTGTTCATTCCAACGGTGGGTCAGCTACGAGGGAGCTCAGCCTCACTCATCTGTTAAGCAGCAGCTGGTTGGGAGCAGGGAATTATCATCTGAAAGCTGCAGCAGTAAAAGGGGAGATAAGGAAAGCAGGGAGCTATGACAACAGAGAGGAAGGGAAGGGGAGGGGGAGAAGGGAAGAAGATTACAACGTTCTGGAAATTTGTATGATGCGTACAGTTGCACAAACTGTAATGCACAGCACAAGGGAAAGCTAAATAAATCAAGTCATTTGACAAATTAAGAGCAAGACAAATAACTGGGAAAACAGATCCGCAGTGTGGAGTTTGAGCAGTTTCTAACAGCTCACAAGGGAAATTAAAACTCAGTGGTAAAGAACTTATAAAGATTCAGATCTGAAATAAAATTTATTGCTCATATAAACATATTCCTCAAAACCAAAAGAGCTTAATTGTACTAAGAACACCAAATCATCTAAAAAGCTTTAATCTCTACAATGAATAATACTTTCAAAACCTAACATTATCTACAGAAACAGGCACAACTGGCAGTAAAAGCATATAGAAGTTTGCAGTATGCACACCTGTGTGTACAGATGTGTGCATGCATCTGAATACACAAATTTGAAAAGGATAAACATTTAAAAAATCTTGTTTAGAGTTCCTGAAGATGTACTAAGGCTTTCCATCTCCACCTCTGTTTTGTTCCAAAGCCAGCTGCAAGGCACTAATGATTCTGCGGAGCATTCACTTCAAACACCATACTACATTTCACCTAGGCCATTGCTTCAAAGGCAGCATCTAAACATTACCAGAGCTAAGCACACAGTTTTTCACAAACCCCAGAAAAAATTATATGGCAAACAAACTGCACAGAAATATTAGATTCGTTTCTGAAGATGGCCTTGGAGCATGTCCAGAGAAGGGCAACTAGGCTGGTGAGGGGTATGGAGCACAGGCCACGGTCAGCACAGGAGCAGCTGAGGGAGCTGGGATTATTCAATCTGGAGAAGTGGAGGCTCACGGGAGACCTTACCACTCTCTATAACTACCTGAAGGGAGGTTGTAGTGAGCTGGGGGTCAGCCTCTTCTCTCATGTAACTAGTGATAGGGCGGGAGGGAATGGCTTCACGTTGCACCAGGGGAGATTCAGACTGGATGTTAGGAAATACTTCTTCTCCGAAAGAGCAGTCAGGCGCCGGAATGGGCTGCCCAGGGAGGTGGTAGAGTCACCAACCCTGGAGGTATTCAAGGAACTTTTAGGTGTTGTGTTGAGGAATATGGTTTAGTGAGAACTACTGGTGATAGGTGGACAGCTGGACTGGATGATCTTGTAGGTCTTTTCCAACCTTGGTGATTCTATGGGATATATGATTTATATTTTATATGATATATTTAGCATCTTCACATGAATTCCAGAAGGAATTTTTAGTAAGAAAGTTACAGAACCTTGTACTTTAAAGTATAGGCTTTCAGTAGCAGCCAAAAATATGTAATTTAAAAATAAATACGGAAGGGTTAGCAACACCTGCATTTGTTTTTTTTCGTTTACAAGAAGAGCTTGTTCCAAATTTCTACCTGCACAGCAAAACAAGAACTACACCTATCATAACCTATCCTAACTCACTTTCAAATTATTCTGTATGTTCTGAATCTTAGATACTAGACATTGATAAACTTCGTTGTCACTGGGGGACAGAGGGCAAAAGGGGAGACATTCAGTGACATATAATACTAGTAAACAAACGAGTTAACAGGACTTCAGGAAGCTCCCACTCTTGGAACTACAGGTAAGAGTTGTTGAAATGAAACTACCAAACAAAATTTGATCAGGACATCAAAGCTGAGATTTCTTGGTGACTGCCAACACAACGGATTAGAAGGTGCTTATACAACTGCTTTGTATCAACTAACAGTGTCCATGAAGAGAGGTATCTCAGCACAGAAGGAAACTCAGACAGAAGCATTCCTTAAGAAAGACTCAGCCTGTTAAAGCTCACCTTTATTTCTCATATATAGAGTCAAGAACTACGTAAACCTCTTTCCTAAATCAGGAAACACGGCCGTGAACATCCAGGTCAAAATGCATAAGGAATACTATCTAAACAACCGAACAAAAAAAATAACCTACAAATTACATGTTTGGAAATAGAGATAGCACTGCTATTAAGTTTCATCATTGCTTTCACAAGAGGAAGAGTGATCAACTCTCAATCCAGCACAGACTGCCAACACATCTGACACTGTCACACAGTTACATACACCGGGGGAAAACCACAAGAGAAAGGTAAAGGTCATTTTACTGAACTCTAAGTTGTTTTTCTTTTTATAAATAAGAACTAAAAAAATCCACTCTATCCATCTCCCTATTTCTAACAACAAAAACACTAAAGATACTTGAATGACCTTAGGAGTAACAACTGCATGTCAACTGAAGGGCTTGAGCATGTGTGTATGTAATGAAAAACCACTGTACAGAATAACAATTTCTGATGCCTGAGATCAGGTGCTCAGTCAGCCAAGTTACATTCATTTCCTCAATTTGTGGATGTCAGTGAGCTCGGAGAACTGCCTCACAAGAATGCAGCAAGTTTTCTCAAGAATGCCAAAGAATTTTTCTACTTGAAAAGTAGTATCTTGTCCTGTAAAAGCAGAGTGCAAGTGTTTCTGAAGTCTCTATCAGCACAGGTATCAGTGTAAACAAATTGCAGTGTATCAGCAATATTTGGCTTTAAAAAGGCTCCTAATCTCAGTGTTTGTTTTAGACACTGTGGAAAACAAACTAACGCAGCATGGAATGATGTGAGAGGACCAGAAGCCAAAGCTGTAAATGGGACTGGATACAGTGCCATAACTAAGAAGTCCAGGCCAAATTCTAGAAACACACAGACAAAGCAAACAATAAACCACACAGAACTACCAGGAGACTGTCTCAAAAATAAACAGGCTGCAGGAAAAGAAGGCAATTTCTAGTTCCTGCTTTTCTGAGAACAATGCTAACATCTACTCAAGATTTGTTCCTTTCATTCTGAGAACAGCCGCTATACCTAAAACCATTTTTTTCCTCTCATATGAATGTTTACAAATCAATGCAGCAGGATAAAGCCAGTCAAGTCAGTTGCATTTTTAGACCTTTGTATGAGACAAAGGGTTTGAATTAGTTTTCAATTTTTTAAATAATTACTAGTTATTTACATGGTAGAATTTGGTCTTCTATATTCGTGAGATGCCTGTACCAATACTGACTGGTGCAACTCTGCAATCCTTGTTAGATGGATGGGTGCAAGTCAATGGAGTGGCTGAGCTTTCTTCCTTTTCAAAAATCACAGTAGTAGATCAGTTTTGGGAAGCTAATCCTTCTTTCCATAGCTTCTGCTAATTCAGATCCTTGTTGGGCATCTATTTTCACACCAATTCCATCCAACATCCCCATGAAGAAACAGCAGGGAGAATGCAAGTACCCTTGAGTTACAGTTTAGAAGAAATATGTCATACCCTGAAGTATTAATGTAAGGCTTACAGGCAGATCTGCCCCTTCTTGCCCATGACAAGAAGTAAGCATCATACTCTCAAGTAAAGTCACCATAAGAGAATCTGAAAACTGTCTCCTGTCTTGAGATAAAAAGAAGCGAATAAATCTAGTATTATTTAGTAACCCATGCATCATGGCTGCATACAATTTCACATAACTTACAATTTGTCTTTTTTAAGTATTCAAACAGTAAGTTAGAAAGAAACAAGTTAGGAAAAAACTTCAAAGGAAAAAGAATGCAAGAAATGGTTCTTCACACTCAAACACTGGTCCAGCACTTAACACTAACTGAAAATATCAAGAGCAATGAAAACAAAGACTGTCCCCAGCAGGATCACATGCAATCACTGCAGGAACTAAGATGACTGGACAGCAACAAATGAGAATCACTTAAGACTCCAGAAGCCAACTGTCCAATTGGGCTCAAGAACAGAGGAAACTCAGCCCACCAAACAGATTCTGAAGGCTGATCTTCAGCATAAACATTTCACAGAGAGAATTCAATTTTGAAGAGTATAACAAACTACTGTTTGCCATTGTCTGAACTCCATAGTGACACTGAATTTTATCTCTTAAGGCTCCAAATCAACCAAGTATTGATGAAAATAGAGACAATATAATCAGGAAACCTGAAGCTAAGGACTTCAAGTATTAGGAATTGAGATGTCTCATTCAGGGACACTTTAATATTTACTTTCTAAAACCAAGTATGCATCAGCTAAATTGCAAACACTTCCATTCTCTTACTGAAAAACACAGGAAGGATGGCTTGCCACAACTGATCTCAGGTGCCTTCTGTCTAGATACATATTCTGCCAACAATTCTCAAGTGATTTCTTCAGCATCAACTCAGTATCAAAAGTCATACTGTACAGAGTGGGATGAGTGCTATGTAATGAAGCCAAGTACTTCATTTACGTCACAAAAAATCTGAAAAAGAGGTAGGAAAAACAGTTTATTTGGATCCAAAACATGTAGCATTACCTGTCTTATCTGTAATCCAGCCCTCCACTTGCAAAACAGAGATAACAGTAGCTAAATACCAAATTAAGTCACTACTATAATGCATAGTGAGACCGCATAGACTTCCAACACCAATGTTTGGACAGAGAGCAGGTGGGGAGGTGTTACAGAAGACTCATTTTTACTGAAACAGATTTTGTACTGCATGAGGTTATCACCTGCCCTCTTAAAATACTCTGCTGGCTGTTTTACTACAGTAGCACATACTTTAACCACAACTGAAACACCACCATGTGCTCACGTGTCATCTGGAACAAATGCACACAGCCAAGTGATCAGATGATGCACAGATTCAGTATCAGTGGCGGAAGAGCTACAGACAAGGCATGAACCACAGGAACAGTCCTACTGACCTTAAACTAGCACCACATTTGGCCTACTGCTCATCAGCATGCAGAAGCACGTCACATACTCACTTTTGTTTTTTAAGTACAGATATTAACTGACAAGACAGGAAAATGCTTGTACAATTAAATGTGTACTAGTAGCTAGAGGAGGCAGACTGAAGGAGAATTGATTTTGAGATTTCTGGCATGGGTCAGAATTTGATTAAACGTGATTAGAATGCACAAGTTTGGGGGAAAAAAGGTGGGGGGAAGGAAAGGTAACATAGAAATTCAAGAACAACAAAAAACAAGGGAGTGTTACATCCTTCAGCTCAGAGGGAATTTATCAGAAATCTCAACCACTTCCTGAATATACCATGGAAAGCGCCAAAAGAAAGAATAAAGGCTTACTGAATTTCCATAGGGTCTGTTGAAGCCTTCATTTATAATCAATGAAAGAAAAACAGTAAGCCTACAACATTTAGCTGAAATGAGCTAGCCCGAAAAAAAAAAAAAACTGAGAATTCAAGTTTAAATTGGATCCAAGTTAACTCATTTTGACACTTCCATTTGAAAATCCACTAACTGCTCTGAACCATGTGCATGCTCTGAGCTACAGCTCCTCTGAAGTGGGCCCTTTTCTAGTCACAGCCTGCAATTCTGATTTCAGCAAGGACAAATCCTGTTAACAAAGTCCAGGGCTGGATCTCTCCCTCTCTTCCAGGCACCTGCAATAACATGATCTGGGATCACCCACCATTTGCAAAGCACAGGACTATTTAGGAGCTGGGGACAAGTTCCACCACCTCTGCTCTGCCTCAGTCACTGTTCCAGATGCAAAGCTGGGTTAGCTGCCTAAGCAGCAGCTGGGCAGCTAAAGGGCCCAGTATCTTCATGCAAAGAACATCAAAAACCAAAGCCTATTAACTGCAACAGACTGCACCTTGAGGCCATCCAGCAGCAGCCAGGAAAGATCAATCATCCCTACCAGGGGTGAGGCAGATACCTTGGGGCAAAAACAAAGCACAACTCCAAGTAAACCCTTCTGGCTCAGGTTCAGAAGCCCACGTATCAGGGCTCAGTTTGAAATGGGGAATCTCCCTTACTCCCATCTCCCACGACCTCACACTCATTTAACATGGGATTCATTAGACTCTCACAGTAATCTCATTCTAACAGCTGACATAGCAAGAAAACAAAATGCATTCAGCAAGAAGTAGGAAGCTTGCTGCAAGTTTCATAAGCTAAAGCAGCCCAAAATAGGACCAGATTAGCACCCAAGCTAACCTGTGGGAGGGAAACATTTAAACATTTTGACTGTCAAAGGAAGACAAATCGCTTAAGGCACCAGGAAGCTCACAGGTCAGGTACTTTCCAACAGGGAAAACTTAGCTACAGCCTCCCCTAGTCCAATTATCCAACATCATGCCAATGCTGGACAACAGATTTCTCCACGAAATTTACACTTGCAGCCTATGGAATGTGGAATTTTTTTAACACTTATTTCCAAACCTCCATAAAAGATGGCCTCAGGCGGATTGCAAACAACAACTAAAACAAAATCCACATCAATTCTGCTTATTCATAGTAATACCTGGGGATGCAAGCTGAGGGAAATAAAGAGAACTTTTCCAAGAAACTAGCTATTGCAAGAGTTGTACAGTTCTGACTCATCAGTCGATGGGCTTGGGTATCCCAGCTGGCAGGGAGAACTGAAGGCATTACTGTGAGCAAATGGCCTCAGCAGTATGATCTCCTGTACTCCTCCCAATAACACAACCACTAGCATTCAGACCTTCACAAAGCAGAGTCCTGAATCCAGCCGCCCACTTACCCACACTGCACTTCACCACCACTGCCTGGGTCTTGAGCCACCTGTGTGAGGTGAAATGGGAAACAAGACTTCCCACCGTCTCTGTGCCATTCATGACCAAGACCCTACAGACCTCAGATACTCATCTCTTCTTTAGATAGAAGGGTCAACATCCACTGGCAGCTCACGTAGATTCCAACCCTTACTTTTGCTTGTAAAAATCTGTGTTAAGCCTTCAAATGGCAGACTGTTTCCTTTAAATACATTTCTCCCAGGAATTACTATAAATCTGATTATCTCCATGCCAGAATTCACAGGAGAGTCAGTGAGACTGACCAAATGGATCTCTGTGACTTACCAGCCCCAAATTATACCTGTCAGTTCTAAGAGAAGCCAGATGCCAAATTGAAATGTTAAAGATAGCACATAATATTGTATTTGACACAGCCACAAAAGCAGGAATGGAAGGCAGCAAACAGTCAGGCTTTTAGAGATCCAGGAAAAGCAGACCAATAAGGCAAATGCCCAAGCCTGAGGAACTGACAAGAGCTCTAACAAAGAGCATGGAGTCATAGATAGAATGGTTTGAGCTGGAAGGGACCTTTAAGGGCCATCTAAGCCCAACCCCCCTGCAATGAACAGACACCTACAGCCCAATCAGGGTGCTCAGAGCCCCATCCAACCTAGCCTTGAATGTCTCCAAGAACAAGGCATCCACCACCTCTCAGGCAACCTGTTCCAGCGCTTGACCACCCTTATCACAAAAAACTCTTTCCTTATATCCAATCTAAATATGCCCTCTTTTAGTTTGAAACCATTTCCCCTTGTCCTATCACAGCAGACCCTGCTGAAGTGTCTGTCCCCTTCCTCCTTATAGCTCCCCTTTAGGAGCTGAAAGGGAACAGAATTGAAGGAGTTGGTATAAATATTAAATCAGAGAAGAATTAACTTTTCTACAGTAGCACTGTTATCTTTCAAAGAGACATCACCATCCCTTAGAACAATTATCAGTAAGCATAGGTTAGTCCTATTAACATACCATATCAGAACAACCTTTGAAAAAGCACCTTGGCAAGGGTCGGTTTTGTTTTCAAACATCATTGAGATTAAAAAAAATGCTCCTTGGGAAGACTCAGAAATACTCAAGAAGAAACAACAGCTATTCACAAACAATTGGTTTTCACTATGAAGAAATCATCTAAGAAGTGTCCCAGAAGGATCTAATTTAGGACCCACAGTACTCAACACACTGCACACATCATTTCACAAAAGGCCTAGAGACTGAACACTGCTGAGGATATCTAATCATTCAAGTTAATCACAACTTGTATTTGTAACAAACAGCTACCACAGGACCTTGTAGGTGACCAAATGTTACACTGGCAAGTGAAATCCAGTGCTAACAAAAGTAAGACTCCACTAAAAGGAGGGTGGAAGAACCTCCATTATTAAAAAAAAGTGTTTTATATTAGCCATTCCCACCAACAAATACAAGAGGACAGTCAGTTAATAACTCCAAATGACAGATCAGCCAAATCATGAAGTTCAAAAGAAACAATAGTGGAAATAATTTCGAAAGATTGAAGCAACAAATTAATGGCTTTTATTATTCCCATACTACCTCTGCAATTAGAAACCATTCTGGTCCATCATCATATGGCAAAATGTGACAGGATACAGAGATGTAGAAAGGTTTGTTACTGTGCCACATGAAGTCACATATAGCATAGAGAAGGTCACCCATAATGTAAGAACAAGAGTATCTGTTGCCATCAGCTGCAGCAGCTGAACAAACAAAAGGAAGTTTTTATAAAATGCATAATTAAACCATGGTACTCATTGCCACAGGATGTTGAGATTAAAAAAAGCTCAAAATAGCTTCAGAAAGCTTAAAAAAAGCTACAGAAGTCAATCAAGATATTAAAAACACAGTGATACATACATCATCTCCATCTCAAAACTCCTCAGCTATGGACTGTAAGGAACTGGATGGATTTAACAGAGAAAGGGTCATGATGTATCTCCATCATTTCTTATGCTTCTTCTTCTAGGAACCTATTACAAACCATTATCTCACAGGATAATAAGCTAAACTGACCTTTTGTCTGAACTTGTAAACTCATCCTTATGTTAGCAGACAGTAAAATAACCCCATATTTTCATCTCCAAAGTCAAGTCAGGAAAAAAAAGATTTTATGCTTAGTCACTACAGAAACCTTTCTGTAAAACACCACTGAAACAACAACGAACAGCCCTACCTTTCTGAAGTCTCAGAACCACGTACAAGACTTGGCTTTGTGACTACCACGGGATTTAAAAGTAGAGGAAGGTGACTGAGTAGTCATGTTGGAATAAACAGCATCATGACAAAGTGAAGTTACCTGCCAGGAATCTGGGGGCACATTTTCCCTAGGCCAGTGCAACTGCCCCCTGCCACCCAAAGGTGGAGTTCTGACTCAGGGCACCCCATAGCTATACCCCACATGCCTCCACATCTCCCACAAGATCAGCTCACTGAAATAACTGGCTCTGCATTGCACTGTGAGTCTGTCACAGGGGAGGAAGCAGGGCTGCCTCCGATGGCAGTCTGCTGGGACAGCCCTTTGGAGTGGTAGCGCACAGCTGACAAGCACTCTCATCGTTAACAGAGGCAAATCCAGTAATGTCCATTACTGGGCATTACCCTCAGTGCATCACTTGAACACTGGCCTGGACTAAACCACGCTATATCAAATAAATCTAGACAAAATTATCAGTTAAGTAATAAGGAGACAAGCAATAAGAAACAACTCCACATATCACTGTGCCTATACAGTGAAACTATGGTAGAGAATACCAGTGATAGTAGTTCGCTATTAGAATGTGTCGTGTGGTATATTAACACATTTTGGGTGCTTTGTTTTCCCCGCATTTAATCATTGCTATTTAAATAGCACAGAATCTCAGTCTCCACAGTCAATAGCATTGAGCTGCAGCTGGTGCAAGTGAGACTTCTGCTGACAGCACATCACTTTCTCTGAAACATCAGTCTGAAGTATAGTGAGTTAAGGATGTGGCTTCTAGAGCAACTGAAACACCTAGAGGGAAGTACTTAAACTGAAGCTGTCATTCACATAACACTTTAAGAAGAAAGGATACCAATTGAATTGCACGAAGCTACAGCATTCTCAGAAACATTACATCAGAAGTCACTGTAAAGCCATAAATGGCTATAATACTCTGTCATTTAGCATGAATCAAAACCAGCCAAAATAAGAGACTTCATAATCCTTATTTAGACTGTGATCTCGATTATAAGGTGGCCAAAAACCATGTCAAACTCCCACTGAGGACACCAATGTGACAGACACCAATCACTCTTAAGTCCTCCCCATCTTTTGGCTTTGAGATCACAGAAGGTCCCCCTGATCTCCAGAGAGCCATACTGCACTGTAGACAGAATCCAGCCTCACAGGAGTTCAACACAAAAATGAGCAAGATGCTCTGCACACAGCAAAAGCAGGCATCAGGTCAAGCAATGCCCAAGGGGATGTCCTCTCATGTTCCTTGTTTCTTAAGGCAGAGGTGGTATCAGCTGTTAACATCTAGCTTAGCTATGGAAGGAGCAAAAGCTCTTGCGTCTAAGCACACCCAAAAATACAGCCCATGACATAAAGATGTTATCAGAACTCCAACTTATGCTGTGTTTAAAGCCTTCTGCAGATTCTGCCTCAAACTGCCCAAACACAACAGCAAATATTTCTCTGTTACCTATAAGTGGGCAAACAGGGAAAGCAGGCTAAAGGTACAAAGCTGAGGCACT
Source organism: Aquila spilogaster (assembly GCA_024606505.1). Classification (NCBI taxonomy): domain Eukaryota; kingdom Metazoa; phylum Chordata; class Aves; order Accipitriformes; family Accipitridae; genus Aquila; species Aquila spilogaster. The sequence goes on from JANHGO010000457.1 coordinate 31,763, forward strand.
GTAGGGTTGCTCCTGGAGAAGGGAACAGTTTTTATTTGCAGGAATTTTTAATTCCCAATTCAGTCTGCAACAACACAGGGCAACATGACAAAAAGCAATGACAGCGTGACTTTGAATCCTTGGTATATTCAGTAACTGAAAAGCTATCAGTAAGTATTCCAAAGCACAAAGTTTCCATATGCAGGGTTTGTTCCACGTACCTGGAACAGTGATGCTCGCTTTCTGGGGAGTATCTTATTCAGCTGTGTTTAAATCGAAATCTCACTTCAACAGTCACTGTATATCTTCCTCCTACCCAATCAAAAGCAACAAATGTTTGCAAACTGACAACTTTCCCAAGTCCCACTGTTTCCTCTCAAATGAATGAGAAGTGACACCAGATACTGCAAGCAGGAAGAAATGAAATAATATGATAATGCAGCTGAGTAAAATATGCAGTTCCAGGTTGAAGAACTAAGCAAATCTTTCCAACATGATGTTCCAGAAACATTAGAAAACAAGCAATTCTGCTTTGTTGGAACCACATCTTTAACAGTCTCCAGCAACATTATCCCAAAAAGCTGTTGTCTCAGATGTGTTATGCACAGAAGACAACACCAAGAAGTTGACTCATTCAGAGGAATACATTTAAGTTCTTTCAAAGGTGAGAAATCTTTCCACATACACTGCAAGAAACAAAACACGTGGCTAAACAAGCTAGGGCAATATTCAGTTCTCTAACACATCTCAGCTCCTAGTGAACAATTCCACGTGAATACACTGTTTTTATCTTCCTAGAAGTAACAGTGCATGTTTGAAAGCATAAGCTATTTAGACAAATCTGACCTATCACTACTAGAAAGCATTTTTCTTTCAGTTGAAGAACAGACTGAAAATGCTTATTTTGTCTAAGTCAGTCAAGCCAGCTTGGTTTTAACACCAACCTTTGCAAGGTTTTCAAAATGGCCTGCCTTATTTTGTACAAAATTGGCATGTTGTACAACACTGCACACCTAACAGAATAATACACATACAGTACATACTCCTAACATTTAGTGCTTTGGAGCGCAATTAGTTCCAGAGCGCCCAGACAATAAATCCAGCTAAGAAGATTGTTCTTAAAGAGTGCAGCAATAGCTTCCATTATATCTTCTGGCAGCCGTGAAAGCAGTTTCTTCCAGACACAGACATTCAAACTACAACCTATACCTTCCCTTTAAAATTGAATTACTACTTTTTGAGATTGAGTTACTACAACATGCTTCAAAGGAAGCTGTAGCTGTGATGTGATGTCTGGATGGTACAAAAGCAATAGAAGTTCCGCTCTGTGAGAGCTCATCACCCTAACTACACAGCCACCTAGCATCTTCTGAGCAATTTAATCCATTAAGTCCTACGTGACACCTTCACACCTTTCAACACAAGGGTGTCTCCTTCCCAGTGCCGTCGAGATGCTTGCTGGCCAAAGAACTCAGCCCCAAACTTTTCCAACTCAGAAAGTAGGTGAGCAGCTGCACTCTCTGCAAGTTGCTTGAGCAGAAAGTACTTCAACAATCACAACAGCCAGCTCATCAACTCCAAAGGCAGGCTCCATCTGCTTGCAGAAATCCCCTCGGACAGACTGTTTTCAAAAGCGAGGAAAACAAAGGAGACAGTTTCACATTATGAGGGGGATTTCACATCCTTCATTAACATGCAGGGAGAGAACCCGAAGCTTCCTCTTTAGGACTGCAAAGATCCCATAATCTACAACAGCTGAGAGATACATAAAGATGGAGAAAAACTTACTATTAAAATCAGGATTATTTCAAACAAACCTTGGCGTACCTCAGCTCAAGCATCACCACAGACACATGATGGTAGACACTGCTGCAAAGGTACAATTATTCCACTTGGGTAGTTTTATCTAATGAAACCACTGGAATTCAGCTAGCAGCAAGGCCGCTCCCTGATGAGACCTGCATTAACTACTATCAAGAACAAACCCAGACTTCAGGGCAATTACAGACAGCAATTAGGTGAAATTCAGTCTGGCTCCAGGACTCTCAGTAGCGAAGCAAAAACACAAAGAACCTATTTGAAATGCTGAGCACTGCAGTACCAGTGCACTACCAGATGTCTGACAGGCCTCACTGCAAATCAGCAACCTTCTCACAATCAGCATATTTTGGTTACTCTGCTGCAGCACATACTTTTTATACTATAACAAATACATATGGCTGACTTGGGCCAATTCTCTTATGCTGAAGCACAGATTCTCTCATTACAAGTTTGACTTAAGTTTCATCTTCAAGTCATGTACACCACATAAGGGTATAAAATTCTACCATGAATACATAAGTGAAGTGTCAAGGCCAGCAGCCCCAGCAATGCTAACACTTCCCAGTATTAGGTTTATTTTCTATTAAGCTTTCTTAAAGTTCAAACATTCACAACATTTTTCATGTAGTGCATTTGCCTCGTGCCTTACCTTATTAACAGTATTTTGTACAGAAGGTCCCAACCCCATCATTACCAGAAATGAGACCAAGAAAACAATGCTTGACAGGACTCAGCTTGTAGAAACCTGAACTCTGAAACACTTCAGCTATCCTTGCTTTGCAGCAGTTTTTAAAGGCTCTCTATCCTGCCATTTTATTTTTAACATGTACCAGAAACTGTCCCCAAGAAAACAAAAGCACCTAATTTTTATCAGCTTAAGACCCCCTGGCTTCACTTTATTTTTCTTTAAACTGGTCTACACACATGCACAAAAAAGACTGAGCCTGTCACAAATTCAACGAGGACTCCACCTACAAAAATGGGTCAGATGCTAATGCCAGCAGAGGGAGCCCCTACAAGACAGCAACTGCCCAACTCAAACATCAGCACACAAGAGCTAGATCCAGAACTAAGGAGGCATGGTACAAAAGAACGACAAAGCCAAGACGGCATTTCACTTCGTTTTAGGGAACAGGTTTTCAGATACATATGCTGCCTCCCTTTCCACCTACACCCAGAGGGACATGTATCCCACGCAGCTCATGGGAGGTACTTCTTTTATTGACTACACAAGGGAGGCTCCATGACTAACTTCAGCTGCAATCCAGGAGACAGAGATGAAAGCAGTGGAAGGAAAGTATTAAAGAAGGAAGCCTCAGCAAACCCCACACCTCCCCAGACTGCTCTCAGCTACACAGCTGCCCCTCTCCCTCCCCTTCTGATCAGTTTTTGAGCTTATCACTGCCTTCTTCACTGTAAGGGGCTGAATGGGCTCAACTAAGATCATTTTTTAATTATTCTTTATTATTATTATTGCTGGGATATAATAGAATAGATCAGTTGAAAGGGACCTGCAAAGATTGAGTCCAGCTGTCTGACCACTTCAGGGCTAACCAAAGTTCAAGCACAGCACTGGGGGCATTAACCAACAGTCTCTTGGACACTGACAGGCACGGAACATCAACCGTGTCTCCAGGAAGCCCATTGTTTGACTATGCTCATGGTAAAGAAATTCTTCCTAACCACTCTTTGCTTTTGGCACTACAATTTTAGGTAGGGGTAGTTCTCCACTGCTTCAGAGAACTGACCAGCACCAGAGCTACCCTACAGGAAGCAGCAGAAAGAGACAGAAAAGCACCTTTCTCTTGAGCAGGGACGACACTGTCCCAGAGACCTGGAAAGTCAGGAATAAGACAGCTGATGCTAGGCTAACAATGACAGGAAAAAAGAAACAGCATGGTTAACTACTAGTGAGAACACGCAGAAGGAAAGATCAGGACTGTAAGCCCCCAGACAAGTGGGACAAAGACAACAAGAAAGGGAGAATGGAAAAGTTCAAACAGAAACAACTGTCAAGAGCTTAACATATAAAGCAAGTCATGTCATCCCTCTGCTTCAGTAACACAGCAGCTGAGCATGTGTGCACCTCTTCCAGTCCAGCGCACACAAGAAACATGAGCTTTCCAGCTGAAACTAGGACAGTTTCCTACAGAAAGCCGAGCAATGACATATGATCACAAAGCACATACAGGGGTATGCCGAACCCAAAAGCTTCTCTTCAGTTTTCACAGCGTCTCAGTAGCATTCACCACTATGCTAGATTTGAGGGAAGCCTGGTATGCAAAAACTGTGTTATGGGCCTGAGATGCTTTTACAATGATAAGGTAAGCAGCCAACCCACCCACTTTTAAGCTTAAACCATTTTTTTCCTTAATTTTTCTTTTTTAAAAAACATCTGTGCAAAATAAACCCCAACTAAATGCTCAAGTGCTTCACTTCAGAAAAAAATAGACTGGATGAATTATGACAAATATTCCCACTCACTTCTGTATCGAAGAGTATTTCCTGAGATCAGAGATATCCCTAAAAGGCACATCTACATTTTCTTCCTCAGTTGCTGACAGCAGCTATAAATAAAATTGCAATCATTCACTTAATTCTGAAAGACAAACTGACATTTGAAAATAGGATACTTCTCTTAGCAAGCAGTAATAACAACAACTTAAAACATAAACTGTATTAACAAGCAAGTATAGGCAGGAAAGAAATGAACAAGTTGACAGACGTCAGCAAAACCAGAGAGCCCTCTAAGCTAACTAATTAATTTAGGTCATAAATAATACCTAGATGTGGTCAGTTCAACTATCAGTAGTTTACAGTATCAAAGTCAGTTAATTACAACAACGTTGTATCTTAACAATGAAGAATTGCTCTATCAGTTTCACTGTCAAGTACTAAAAATGCTTTAGCTGTACTTATATATGAAAATTCCCTTTTGCAAAATGTTCATGTGACACAAGACCTAGCCTACGGCAAGGGGTATAAAAATGCATTCTCTTGTAATTTCCTTTACACTCTGCTCACAAGCCTGTAGGGTGGATAGATTTACATTACCTACTCTAATGATGATTATATTAGTATAGATTAATATCCTCTTCCACATTTGTAGCATAAGCACTTTCCTAAACGTTGGGTATCAATCTTGAAGAAGTGAGATATTATTCCATCTCCGCACACTTAAAATGCTTTAACATACAGAACAAAGAACCTGATGAAGTGACAGGAAGTGATGACAATGTGATTCCTGCACTTAAGCTGCTTTTCGACTGAACATGGTAAGCAGTTAAGGCGAACATTTTCAAAGGCGCTCCAAAGAGCTAATAAACATATAGAACATGCAAGAAAAATGTTTCAACGTGTTTTGCATGTAAAACCACTTAATTACTTCTAACTCTTTTTGTTGTCTCTGCTGATCTAAATAAAACTGCTTCTAGGCACTGCCTACTGACAGACTTTTAGAATTAGGAGCTCTCTTTTTTTTCCCTAAACCTCATTTCCATTCATTACTTGAGAGAATAAGTGAGAGTGCTGAAGGTAGGGGCTGACATATCTTCTTGCTTCGTTGCTTTGTATCAACTGAATGAACTGAGAATACCTGAACAAACTGACCCAGCTGAGAAGTTAAACTTATTTTTGGTTGGGGTTGTTTCCCTGTTGTTCACAAACTAGCCTTGTAAACTCTTATGCTGACACATGCAGTAAAGAAGAACAAGCAACAGCAGTGTCTTAGGCCAGCAGTCCCCAATACTTTAGGTGCTATTTATCACACAGCTAAGCCATGCCAAAAGCCCACTGCTGCCAAAAGAGGAGGCCTCAGTCCAGTTCTTCTTCTGCTGTGTCCTTTATGCCAGTCACTGAGCCACTCCACTCTGGTTAAATCTTGGGGGGAGGGGGGGGGGTGATGGGTAGTCATGATGGAAGGAAGCTGAATCCACCAGAGACTGGCAGAAAAGCACCAAACAGTTAACAGTGAGCCTGGCAGTTCATCTAAAAATAAAGCAAGGGGTGTTTCTGCTCACACTTCACAAGAAATAAACATGAAACACAGGCTACACACAACTAAACAAAGTAAAAATAGCACTCAGGCAGTGCATGCTCGCTGCCAGAGTTGTAAGAAAAGTCAAACCAGTGGATGCCTGCCTGGCCAAGGGTGTTTCCATAGCAGCTTGCACTCATCTAAACCAGGGTGCTGTCCTGGTGTGACACTCCCTTTCTCTCTAGCCTCCCATTACACAGACAGGGATTGCCCATCAATGGCATTACCAAAAATAGTTCATTTTGCTTGAAGATTAGAGCAGGATTTCAAAATTCACCCAAATACTGAAAAACAGCCTTAACTCACATCCCTAATTCCTCCAAACCTGGCACTCAGACCCCACACTGAGGCAACCAGGCTCACTGTATCAGCAGGTGGGGGCTTGGGGGAAGCAGATTTTCTCTTGTTGGCAGTTCTGTTCCGTTTCCTTTTTAGGGGCTGGGGAGGGAACAGGTCAGATTTCTGTGGATTTACTTGGCCAGCTGGCTCCAGAAGGCACCTGGCACACACCAGAAGCGGCATAGGATGAAACAGCCAAGCGGGGATGGTTCCACAAAACAAAGGCAGAGACAGTCCTCCCATTGTGGCAGCAGTGACCTCTCAGATGGGCAGATCACTTCACAGAGATTCACCACCAGCAATGTCATACCAAACCAACACTAATTTCATTACCAAATATTTTAGCACTATTACGATTCAGCTTCAAGTTTCTGTTCGCAAAGGACACTGCCTGGTGCTCAGTCACAGAGAGGCACATGGAAGCCCTGTTGTACCATGCTTCATCACTGCCAGAGCAGGCAGCATGTTTAGCAGCACGCAGACAGCACCGGGATGCCCGCAGTCCCTGCTCCTGGTGATTGGCAGAGAAGAACTTGGTGCAAAAGAACAAAACAGAGCAATTGCACATTCAGCCCAGAGACTAGAGTGCTATTCAGACAAATTTCAGTATGCTTAAGTCACCCCACAAATTGAGGAGCATTTAATTTTTCTCCAGCACTGCAAATACCATTAAAGGAAAGATGTAACAGTATCCTCCTCACTCCTCCCATCCACCACTGTCGCAATCTACACAAGGGAGTACAACTAGTTAAGCCCCCTTTCTGGAGAGATGGGAGGAGTGGGAAAGAAGAGGGTCAACCTAATCAGAACTATGGCACTGGCTAGTTTTGCAGCACCACTGACACCTATTCCAATCTACAACAGGATTAACTACTTTCGTTGGCACTTGCAGCTAATGATCCCATAAACTGATCACAAAAAGCAGCCTAGAGCGGGCATCAGAGGGAGAGGACTTCACCAGGCAGGAAATTCACAGGATATTTAACAAGTACCTATGTAATAAAACTGTTAAGGACATCACTGCCTTGTCATCGCTAACCACACCACTTGTTCTCCCTCTTCTAACCACTCTAATGTCCCTCTCCCAAAGGAAAATAAGAGAAGGAGTGTAGAAAATAAAGGGTGGGAATATAAAAATTTGAGTACATGAAAATCACGTAAAATCACCCAAAGCTACCAGGTCAGGATCTGTCCTTCACAAACAATACACCAGCTAGTAATGCTTCCTATTTGTTTGCTTGTTTCCCTCCCTAGTTTTTCCTTTATTTGACTACCTGAGGCAGTTCCCCACTACATTGTGCTTTCTGTAGGGCTGGCAAAGCAAGTAGTACTGAGGATTTGTACTGGAGCAGGGGCTTGGCTCAGTTGTTAGCGTTTTGTTCCTAAATCAGACTCAGAAGCAACTGCAAGTTAATTGTTTCTAAATACTCCACTCAAAGAAGCACAGCCAACTTGATGATGAAATAGAGCAGTGGTCATATGCTACATGAAAACACAAGTCAAAAGAAATTCGAAGGGTAAGTGCTTTGGTGGGGTTTCAGGGTTTTGTTTTTGGCGATCTTCTTATTTTGTTGCTTTTTTATGTGTGTGCGTGTTTGTTTTTAACTTCAGCTACAGCTTACAGGGAAAGAAGGATTAACCAGGATTAATCAAACATATCATCCATTAGATATGAGCCTTCAGCCCAACCTCTTCAGGAAACAGCTTACCATGAGAGCCCCTCACCCCCAGCCCTCTGCTGACCCCATAAGCCAGAGGTGTAAGAGCAGCCTGCATGTTTCTCCCAGGGGCAAAGCAGCTCACCACACTGAACCAGGGGGATGACAAAAGGACAGCTGTCAGGCTGCTCACTCTCCCCACAGCAAAGGCTGCCAGACAGGGCAGAAACACCTGAGGAAACCACTCAGGCCATCCCTGTGGAAGAAGGATTTCCCCACTTCCTTATACATCACCCAACTCCAGCTTCATGCGTGGCCCATAAGATGGCACTGACAGAAAGACATTGCTCCCTCTTTTCTCCTCTCTCCCACACCGGGCTGCACCACCGGCTCTGCAGTGATCCAGAGAAGACTGCCACCTACTGAAACATCGCCTCCTCTTCCCACATCACTGACACCCTCCAGACCTGCCATCGGACTGCGGAGATTGAGGGAACAAGGCAACACTGAAAATAAGACAAGTCCGAGGTTTGCTTCATTATCTAGATTTTTCTCAATGTTTCCTGATATAGAGGCCTAGAAAAAGCTAGTAAGAGCAGAAAAATTATGCTTCCCATATTAGGCTAGCTCTCAGTAACAGTGCCACAAGCAGCCCAGCAACTGCTGAAACACCTAAATACAGTCAGCTACAGTGAAATAGAAGGTACAAGCAAAGATGTGTGAGAGCTACAACTACCTGGATATTCAGCTCAACACAGTAAGATTAATTTCCCCAAAGGAAAGGGGAAAAATCACCACATTCTAAATACACCTTTTCCTTTAAATTAGAGGAAGTGAGCAAGGTACCTTCTCCTCTCATCAAGACAATCTTGTAAAATCAAGGCTGCCAAACTCCCTCTCCTCAACAGGGCGTAGATCACCTTTCCCCACACATGCCAAGAAATTTGCATACGAGCAGAAGTCAGGAATAGTAGCAATGCTGGAAGCATTTAAGAAATTACATCAAGTCATAAGATGACCTAGATTTGATATTTCATCATTGTCGCGGACAAGAACCAACATAAAACGCGTATCACACTGAAATGAGTGAACAAAAGCAACAGTCTGTTTTTATGGAGCCAGACTTTCTTCCACGTAGTCCTCATCTCAGGTAATCTTCAAAGCAACTGCTCTGCTGGAATTGTTCTTCAGCTCTTCTTCAGACTGGAGGAGCTGAGGGGAGGCCTGATGGCGGCTGCAGCTCCTCACAGGGAGCGGAGGGGCAGCGCTGAGCTCTGCTCTC
>JANHGO010000458.1:0-40874 GCA_024606505.1 Aquila spilogaster
GGTATCAACTGATGCTCTCCCAGACTACTCTTTCTAAAGAAAAAAAAAAAAAAAGAAAAAAAAAGGGCTGTTCTTTCTATTGAAAAATTTGCATGAACTACAGGAGTTTCCAACAATTAGCCTGATTGCTAATAATGGTTTTTCCCTTCCTCTTGGCAACATGTCAGTTAAGGTGTATCTGCTCCAACCACCCCTGCCCCATATTTACTGTAAACTTCCAGGAGTTTTGGGTTAAGCTTGAGGTAAAGAGTGGATTATGACATCAGCACCTTATGCAAAGTTCTGTGGTGACAGTCACGCTGGAAAATTTTTCTCGTATGAAAAATGTTTTCAAATTGGATGAAAAATGGTGACGCTTCCTGCCCTCGATGAGTCCTGTTCCCACGGTGCTGTGCAGACTCTCCCATCCGTGTGGGAAAGAGATGCAGCACTTCCCTTCTGATCGCTTTTCTGCTGAACCGATGCCAAAGGCTTCATGTTGACTGACTAACAAAAAAGTACCACTTCAGCTTCCTCAGCCTTCAGTACAAAATCCTCCAGCATGGAAAACTTCTGCAGAGTGCACCTGGGGCCTCCGCTCAGCAGCTCCTGGTTGCTGCTGAAGGCTTCTGTGGTGAAAAGCTGACCCTGTGAAAATTCAGCAGTGCTAGAGATGTGTCCAACTTGCTGGTGAGTTCCTCATTCACAGCCCTGCTTTGTCCTGATGGTCCCTCAAACAAGCCCTAAATAGAAGGCGTTTACCTTTTGGGAAAGGGTCATGCTCTAAGGAACACAGCCCAGGGCTCACATTTCAAGGAAATTTGCAGGAATAACAACTTTGTGTCCCCTACCACTAGCTCTGAGGGGCTATGTCCAAAATGGCCTCTCCAGTTTGCTTTCCTTATGCATGAAGTTAATCTGAGGGGTTTTCTTTTAAGCTGAGATCTCTCCACATTATGCCATTTTGAAGGCCTTTTTGTCTTTTAGGCCAGGTTACTCATATGTGATATCTGCAGTAAGCAATGGCTGTGCTGGTCCTGATGCCCTGACCTTGCCCACCATCCCACAATGCTGCTATCAGCTCAGGCCAGCCACACACAGCCTGGCAGCCACCGCTTGCTTTGTCTGCTGCACATAGGCAGGTTAAAAGGGGAATGGAAGAAGCTCTTTCTTGTCTTCACTGGGAAGAGCAAAGCTTACAAAAATGCCCCAGCAGTGCCCCATGAAGGTGGGGGCTCACAGCAGTGCTATGCATAGGACAGTAACTGTGTGCTGGCAATGTGCATGTGATTCAGGCATCTTGCATAGGCCCCTTCACAGCCTACATACCTTTTTTCTGCCTGTTGGTCAAAGAAATTCAGGGGTTCTCCTTTATTCTAGTCACTGTTCACATGCTCTCTGTATAGCCAAGATCTGTTTACATTTCCTCGAAATTTTAAAACATCACCTCTAACTCCTACTTCATTAGAGTGGAGATAATGGATCGTAAAATCTGCATTAGCCAATTGACCTCAGCAAGCTTCAGCCCTCCTGTTGTTTGCAGTGCAGCAGACCCAGATAGTGGAAACAATCAGGTATCTGCTCTTACTTCCCACAGCCAGCAGTATGGAGAGACAAAAATGATGCCATGTAATGGCAAGCTACAGGATGCAATGTACAGAGAGGACTGGGGAGTATTCAAACCCTGTGAAGTGATTTCCATTTAGAGAACTGGATGACTGTTTATATCCGGATTCACAATGGAGTCTATTTATTAGCAGATCCTAGCTTGTTTTAGGAGACAGCATAGCTTTTTATAATAAAATCAACCTCCTGTGATTCTTTCTATATTCTGTATTAGGAAATGACCAGGGACAGTGTTGTTCATGCACTAATGTGTTTGATTGCTAAGCACCAGCAAGCGCACAGTACAAAAATTGTTGAAAAGGTTCAAATAACTTGCATTACTGTACACTGCCTGCTCTGATTAAGGACAGAGATACAAGAAATGGTTTACTGCCCTTCTACTAATGTGCAGAACTTGCTGTGCTAGTTTGACATTTAATTGTATGAATAATTTGATTGAAATACAGATATTACGGAAGGAGAGCCTTCAGTGTCTCATGTCTTGCCTCCAGGAACAAACTTATCCACTAACAGTACTGAATAACATGAAGAACTTATGGAAAGATTTGAGTTTTATGAAACAATTCAATTGTTTCAAAACAGTTTTCTCTATCTTATCAGAAACTCTAGAAGCAGAGTAAGTGCAACTGCAGTGCTGAGAACAGTGTATCCATCAACAAAGCTTCTAGCATTTTATTGAAAGCAATCCGAAGGCAGACCGAGGATTATGATGCAAACCAAAACAGTTAAACACTTTGATCTCGAGTAACTTTGACTTGAGAACAACCTTGTACTTTGATCTCGAGTAACTTTGACTTGAGAACAACCTTGTGTGGGCGTGAAGGGACTGCTGGTGGGTGATGGGCAGTCTCAGTGAGGCTGGAATTGAGTTTCAATGAATTCTGCAGATCTGGCTGGTCTGCTTTAAGCCTCTAGCTTACAACTAGGGGATATTTCCTAGCAAAGTAAAGGGATGCAAAAAGGATGCAGGCCTTAGTGGCCTAGAGTTTCCTCTTAGCAAAGATGAGGGCTGGCCGTCATCATCATATGGGGGGAGGAAGGGCTGAGATGAAACAGCCTCTCTCTGTTTGCCTGGGGAAGCCAAAAAGGTGCATCCACATATGTCATGCTTAGGCCTGTATTTCGTGGTAGCTAAAAATACCTCTGGTGCCAGCTGCTGGGGTGGATCACAAGAGCACACATACTTTTACATGGACTTTGGCTGCAGTAGTCCAGAGACTGCAATTCCTCTCCTTACTGACTTGCAATGCTGCTGATGGGGATCTACATACACATGCCAGCATAGGGTCTGGTATGTAACAAAAACTGCTTTCCCAAGAACTGAAATGCTTCCTAGGTCACATCTCTGTGTCAAACTAGCTATGACAATGGAAGCAAGTGTCACTGCTTGGACCACAGCTGCTGCATGCTGCAAGGCATGATTTGACCTTTATACAGCTATTTGTTTTTCTTCAGTTGCAATGAGAATGGACACACAATTAACACAATACTAAAGACATGACCAACAATAATGCAGTCAGTATTACAGCATAGGTTAACAAATTTAAATGACGACTGTTTTGTCATTGGAAAAATACAGGAATCCTGGTATTTCGTTCATGAAGATGAATTTATAGCGCGTAAATCTTTGCTAAGTCATCGGTTGTTAAGTTTGAGGAAATGGTTCATGTGGTCAGTGTGGTGATACTAATGAACTTCTCCTACAGTGAAATATCATTGCATATGAGCAATAAGTCTTTAAGTTTTGTCAAAGACTGATGACATACTGTGCTTGCTTACTGATGTTTGCACAGAGTATCGTTTCTACAACATAGGGTCACAAAATAGCCCAGGTTAGAGGGGACCACTGGAGGTTTTTGGTCCTGCTCAAAGCTTGTCACCTCAGGGGTCAGACCTTGTTGCTCAGAGCTTGAGCCAGTAGGGTCTTCCAAACCTCCATGGATGGAGACAGAATAAGCCTCCCTGGGCAATGTGAGCATGTGCAAAACTTCCACCTGCTCAGAATGAGCAGCAGTGCTCAGTCACTCCTACCCAAATTGCACTGTAATATCTGTTCCTAAAATAAATTCCATCACTGATAGTGATTGCTCAGATTAGGGCCTATAACATATTTTGGCCTCAAACCCATTGTTATTTTTCTGCTAGCCTCTTACATAGGTAAATTTATAGGGAACTAAAATTATGGAGTAAAATGTGTTTTATACAGGATTGTTAGAAAAAATGAAATGAAATGAAATGAAATAAAGCTTGATAAAGTCAATGGCCAGCTCCTGGTAGGTACAGAGATGGTTGGTAGGAGGAGAGGTGACAGGAATCAGCTTTGTGGAGATGGGTTTTCCATGTTTCAGGAAATATGATGCATGGGCTGAATTCCTTCTTCATACAGCTTTTTTCTTTTTTTTTTTTCTTTTTTTATGAGCTGCTTTTCAAGATCAAGTTCTGCAGTCTGTGGGGAAAAGATGAATATACTGTTTCTGCTCCATTCTGTCTCATATTTCAGGGTCCATAGATCTTGGACACGCCAGTCAAAATTCTTGCTTTCATGTTCTTGCCTTGCAAAACAGAGGCAAGAACACCCTTTTCTCACCCAGACATTGCCCCAAATGTGTACGTGGCAAGCTGTCCATGGCAAGGACATCTCATTACTTGCAAAACAAACCCTCCTGCTGGGATGAGCTGTAGTGAAGAACAGTTCCTGGAGGGCCAGTGACTTGTCTGCTGCTTCTCATTGCCAAGTTTTCAAGAGAAAATAGTCTTCATTTGAAGTTGGTGAGAATGGTAAGATTATGGCGCTCAAATAGATTTGGGTGTTTTTTCTTTTCTTTAAAAAAGACTTTATTAAAAATTAATTTTAAAAAGGACCTGTAAAGAAGTCTTGATCACAGCACCTTTAGAAAATGCTTCTTCTCTATAGAGATCTTATTTTAAGAAGGCTGCAGATTTAGAGGCCACAAATGGATTTGACTATTCCTACAGTCTCTGCTTAAGTCTTCAAGGAAAACTGCTTGAATTATTTCCCTTGGCCTAGATATGATGTAAAAGAAAAATGATTTCCTAAGACCAAGGAGATGATCAAAGTATTCTTACTCCTTCTTGTTTACGAGGCAGTTTTATTGCTTTTATATCAAGGAATAAACTGAAATCCACCTGTTTTCAATTGAATTATTTTCTATGAAAAGTGTTGATCATGCACAGTATAAACAAAACAAAGTGATTTATATTAGCTACCCTAACAGGAAGTGTTACAGAAACATTACAACATATTGCTCAAAGAGATGAAATTAAAGTCAAAATCATTCTTCTGATTGCAGCTTTTTATGATGCTGACATATTGCTTAAAATCTTGTGAAAGCTTTAACATTTCTGGTTTTGTTTTAAGCCTTTTTTTTTTTAAATAAACCAATTCATTCAAACTGCATTAAAAATTGCACAGTCAAGAATGAGGTTGTGTTTTATTTTGATTAGCTAGTTTAACCTAAAGTCTACTTTGGATCGGCACAACTTTTAAGTAGGGACAGATATGCAGTTTTGCTAATACAGATGTTTCAAAAAATACGCAAGATGTTACCACTGGAAGGTTTTTATCAGCATAGTTGGAAGAAAAACGGATTTCTTAAAAGCTGGAAAAAGTTTCAGGCTAATTAGACAAGCATTTTTCAAGTTTAATGTCAGTAGGACTGAATTTGGTCGAAACACTTAAAATACTTAACTTCAACGTTAGGACTTTTTTCACAGGAGAATGTTTCTCAGTGACACACTTCAAATGAAATACAGCAAGCGTTGAGTACTAGGTTTTGGGAAAAGCATTTAATGTTGATGGAGGATTTTTGACTGAAACGATTGACACAAATTCTGAAATTAGACTGCAACAACTTAAACAGTCAGTTTTAATAGCTCATCTCTGAACTGCAATCTGAGTCTGCCTTGGAGTCATGATCACAGTTGGCTCCTTGGCTGGTGCATATCAGTGGATTTGTTTTGTAGTTGGAGCAGAGCTTGGAGCCAGGGATTTATGGATTTAAAGCTCAATTTCTGCCTCTTGCTGTCGCTTAGAATCAGAGAATCATAGAATGGGTTAGGTTGAAAGACTGTTTAAAGATCATCTAATTTCAACTCTCTGCCATGGACAAGCTTTCCAGTCACTAGATCAGGCTGCCCAGGGCCCCATACAATCTGGCCTCGAATGCCTCCAGGGATGGGGCACCCACAATCTCTCTGGGCAACATGTTCCAGTGCCTCACCACTCTCTGAATAAAGAATTTCTTCCTAACATCTAAACTAAAACCCTCTCTTTTAGTTTAAAGCCATTCCCCCTTCTCCTGTCACTATCAGACCATGTAAAAAGTCGGTTCCCCTCCTGCTTCTATGCTCCCTTCAGGTACTGGAAGGCTGCAATGAGGTGTCCCCAGAGCCTTCTCCAAGCTACACAAGCCTAGTTCCCTCAACCTTTCATCATAGGAGAGGTGCTCCAGCCCTCTGATCATCTTCGCGGTCCTCCTCTGGACCCACTCCAACAGCTCCACATCCTTCTTGTACTGGAGGCCCCAGGCCTGGACACAGTACTCCAGAGGGGGGCAATGACCTCCCTCTCTATGCTGGCCACTCCTCTTTTGATGCGGTCCAGGGTACCATTGGCCTTCCAGACTGCAAGAGCACACTGCTGGCTCATGTCCAGCTTTTTTGTCCACTACGACCACCAAGTCCTTCTCCACGGGCTGTACAATGAGTTCTTCCCCCAGACTGTACTCCTATCTAGGATTGCTGTGACCCTTTGTGCCCTATCAGAGCATATGTAAATAAACAACAAATGGGACAAGTGAGACTTCTGCTGGTCCAAGGCCTAGTAGGGCAGATCCACAGACTTGAAATATTTTTTGCTGGACTAAACTGTTCACATTTCTTCAGCTTTGTGCCAGCCAGGGCTAATTTGTTCAGTGGCTGCTCTGCACTGCAAAATGTTTTGCATTTTTTCTGTTTCTGATTTTGTTCCTCTTCATTTTATCTATCTGTCTGTCTGTCTATCTATCTATCTATTTATTTTGCTGGTTGGCAGAATACCCAACCTTTCTGCACTATTTTGAAATCAAGACTTTGCTAATAAAAGTGATCAAATCGTTGTCTGTAATCAAATATTATATTTCTTTTTGCTAACTTTCCAAAGCCTAGGGATGTTTCTTTTCTATCTGAATTCATTCTCACTGTTTCATTTAATCAGTTCAAAGTAAAATGTGGGTTTTTTTGCTTCTGCAGCTGGAACTTTACAAAAAAACAACAAACTTTCCACAAGTATATTTAAATAAAATTTGATGGAACTGTAATTAAAATTAGCTTTCAAAGAGTTGAGAAGTCTCTTAATGAAAACAAAGTCTTGATTTTATTCTTTTATCATAGTAGAAACCTTATTTCAAGCACTGGTAATACTTGCAGTTCAAATCCTCAGCTTTTGCTTGCTTTGATCATAAACAGTGTTGCATGCCCAGAACTACTCCAGGTATTAAGGAACTTGAGAGGTCTCTCTGGCTCGCAGTAAGGTCAACACTAAACTCAGGCCATGAATTTGTCTGGTTGGGTCTTCAAAACCTACGAGGGTGGAGGTGAAGCAACTGCTCAAGGCAAGTTGCTCCCATTCTTGAACTGCTTTTGTGGTTAATAAATGCATTCTTTAATGCAATCTGAATATCTCTTGTTTCAGTTTGTACTGGTTGTCTTCTGACACGCCCCACTGAGAAGGGCCTGACTACATCTTCTCACCCAAAACTCAGTGAGCAAAGTACTTTGTCTCCCATTCCAGGTCATTTATGCAGATATTAAAGACCAGGACAGACCACTGTGGTACCCTACCACAGGAATCTTTAAGCTTGGAAAGAATCCTTTAAGACAGGGGGACATTTGTTGCCCTCCCTGCGTTCACAAATGTACTCATTTCACTGCAGGAGACAATTACATTGGTCAGGCCATGTTGTTCCCAGTCATTGTGTTTTCCCTGATGTGTCCAGAAATGTGCTCCAGGAGGGCTCACTCCATGGCTTTCTGGGGACTGAAGTGATGATGACTGACCTATACTATTCCAATTCTCTTCTTTGTCCATTTTGCTAGTGGATTTACTGTAAATAACATTCACCTTTTCAGTTGTCTGTGTCCTCCCCTGATCTCCAAGATCTTTCAAAGCTGACAGAGAGCAATCTTGCAAGGACACCAGCCAGCATTCTCAGCTCTGGTGTATGTGATTTGGATTTGTATGGACCAAGATTTGTCAAGAATCCCTAACATGGTACTCTTGCCCTCTTGGTACTCTTGCTAGATTTCCTCTTTGAACCCTCTTCCAAAACACAAGGGCCTATGAGACATTCCTAGTGGGATGTGAGACAAGGCATTGGTACCTTATTCCAGTCTTCATCGACTACCCTGCTTAGCAATGAGCACACATTTTCGTGTTAACTTATTTACTGCTCATGTTGTTGTAGAAGCTCTTCTCATGGCACTTGGTATCCCTTACAAGTATCAGCATGAGGTGAGCTGTGACCTTCCTGGCACCATCCTTGCAGACCTAGATTGTGTTTCCAAGTGCCTCCCTTGTATCCTGTCCCTGCTCCCAGATCCTTTTTGGTTTGAGCCTCAGCATAGATGAGGCTGCTGTACATCCCCACATGGTACTTCCGTTTTTAATAAGTAAATACTTGCAGTTTTGAGAAGAAACAAAGTACAAAGATGGTTATTTCCTTCTGAGTTTATGTCTAAGAGCAAATCCTGACTCTTTAACTTCTGTTTTCTTGTTGTAGTGGATAAGAGCAGTGTCTTCAGCTTCTTATCTGACTGTTAAGCCTGGTAAATATTCAAGTGAATATTTGGATGAGTAGTGCATCTGAATCATGAGTTGCCAGGAGGAAGTATTTGTAGCTGCCATTGATGTTTATAGAAATGAAGAAACATAGGAAACTTTGCTTACACGCAAACAAGAAAAGTTTTTAAAAGTGTTTATTCTAGAAGGCAGAGTTTAACTCTTATATGATTACGTGATGCTGTTGATATTCCGCAGGCCCAGGCAGATCTCTGAATGTTTTTTCAAGGGCCATAGTGACCTTTACATGCTATGTTTAATGGCAGCTTAGAGAAAAAGAAACACTGTTTGCACACACTCTAGGATAATTGATTAATCCATGTTTACATATATAGTGAGTCATCAGATAAGTGCTAAAACTCTAAGAAGATAATGTTCACGACTTTGCAAAGTTCTTTTTCAAGGTAAACAACTCTGTGTTGCTACTGTTGTGTGATATTTTTATACCCATTGTATTTAAGGAAGGTGCATTCAAGAAGGATGTGCTCAAGCATCAAACAGATTAAGGGATTAAAAGATTTTTTCCTGCTCTTGCTACAGTCAACATATTGTGAGAATATTAATTATTATAAGCATTTAGCTTCCTAGAGTTCTGTGAATACGCAGCGCTCAGAAAGGTAATTCATGTTTTCATATACCCCTAGGTGCTTGTTTCTGTTAGCTTCACAGGCAAGACAATGGAACTAATTTCCGTGTGCACAGTTAACTGGACACTGGAACATTTTGTTGAGCCCTTTGTATCTGTTAAGACTGGTGGAATGTCTTTAGAAGGTGGCTCAGTATCTTTGCAAAGACGGGCTTCACATTTATTTTAATTAGGAGACTTGTGATGAACAGATACTGTGTAACATTAAATTGCATATGAAAACAGCCATTTTCTTGTTCAGTATTACAACAGCATCCTAGGTCTCACTTTGTCCTTCTGAACTGTAGGTGGACACATGAATGTGAACGGGAAAGTAAATGTACTATTTTTTTCTGCAGTGAGTCTCATTATGAGAGGCTGAAGGGTTGCATTATAATGCATGGCGATAGCAACAAGATGATGAAATCAGTCTTTCGACAGCTGTTGATCCCAGTCACTATTATTTCTTATTCCTGATGCTGGTATTTCTGAATCTTTCTCAACAGAATTTGTAGTTATGGCAAATTTTTAAAGCCTGTTTATCTTCGAATTGCAACAAAACCAAGTTGAACACAAACTGAAAGTGCTCAAATCTTCTGGAAATCAAAAATGCTGAGTTTTGGCATGCTGTATGTAGCGGTCTTTTCTCTCAGCAAAACAACCAGATTGAGTCAATGTTCAGTGTGGTTCTGTGACAACAACAGGATAGCAATAGTAAGTGATATGAAAGACTTATTTGGCTGTTGGGGTGTGTGTTTGTGGCAGGTGTTGGTCACTTCCGCCTCCCTGAGACTATTACTATTATCATTTCAAAGGCTTTGTCCATTTCATGACCTCAATGGAGATGTCTCAGATGAGAATATTTCTAAATTTCCCTTGGCAGGTTATTGCAGTTTTGTAGGTAAACAATACTTTTGTGAGCATGCTAAGCCCTTAAAAATATATACATTTGTTAAAGCTTTTGTGTGAGCTAATGTGAGCTAATGCAAGTTCTGTAATAAATAGATGAGATAAAATGGACTTTCCCTCGGGTATGACAGTGAGGGCTGTCTCATCTAGGGAGGGATTGTCTGCAAAAAAATAGCCAAGCAAAATGAAACCCTTGCACAGCACAGGCATGGTGATACTGTTAGCTCTTTCTTGCTTCTGTGCCTTGAAAATGAAGGTCAGAACAGCTAATGTTGCAGATTCTTGAATTTGATAGTTTTTTATGCCAGCAGTTGTCAACAACAGCTCTTTTCTTCTGTTAACACCCTAGGGTTGATGTTTTGCTTTCACTTGTGTGGCTGGTTTTGCTGGCACATTAAGAGATACATTAAAATACGGTTTGGTTTCATATTATAGCAATGATCTTATTGTCTTGCATCTTTTTATGACTAGTAATCAATGAATGACCTTTCTTCTATTAATTGTGACTAATTATTAAATCTGTTTGTGCTTTAGGCTTCCCCAGTACATCATTGCAAAATTTTATTTTATAAGTTTTATGAAAAAAGCATCCTTTACTATAAAATTGCACTGGGTAATTTGAATAGCTATCAAGCTGTGTTCTGAGAAACAGTGACTACTCCAGAGCTAGACACCTTCCGAATGCCATCTGATCAGACCTGCATCATGCAGGACTGGAGCAAGTCCTCTGCAACCTGACCTGCTTTACAATGGGGCTTAGGCAGAGACCTCCTGAGGCATTAGGAGCCTGTTTGTCCCACCAGCCTAATCACCTCCAAATTGGCTACTCTTACACTGTACTGTATATTTTCTGTAGAAACAGTTCTGTTGTTTTGTCATCCTTATCTTTCTGCTTTTACTTTTTCTCTTTTCTTTGTATCCTTTTTATAATGGATAGGGAACTGGTAAAAGTCCAAGGGTCTTAGTTGCTTGTATTACTTTTTCCATGGAACGTGTCTTCCTTGCAGACATTTTGCCTTCTGCTGCAAACTAGTTAACAGGCAATATCAAGAACAGATCAGTTTCTGTGATGTGCTGACTTTTGCTGTCATATTTGAGTAATGTACAATGAAAAGTTGTGCTTATGAGAAGAAATTCAACAGTCATAACTTTGCTCTTCTTTAATATTCTTTAACAGTTCTATCCTAACAACACTGGTTCACATTGAACATTCGTACTGTAGTCAGCTAACCAGGAGAAGTGCACCAAGACGCCATGTAATGGTGCCTGGAAATGAATTACTTTGGGTCACTAATGACTTCTCCTGCTTTTGAACCGGTGAGCTACCAAAGGATTATTTTTTTACTTTATCTTCAGTTTCAAAATTCATCCAGTATTTGGTATTTCGTTTAGGGATTTCAGCTTATGAAAAGGCAATTATGGATTTAATTTTCTTTTTTTTTTTTTTTGTCATGTGGAATGACTACATAAATACCAAAGAAATAACGTTTCCCATCAGGAATGAGACTAGGAATATCTGATGAATAGGTTTCAGGCTTTAGATTCAGACATACCCTGTTCTGCTGTACTCACCCACAGACACCTAGACTGTCTGTTAGACAGACCCAGTGTCTATTTCCAGTAAAAGAAAGAGATTCAGGATTGAAGATTCACAAAAGACAGTCTCTGCAAGTTAAAGTTTCCTTAAATTCAGACTATTAATATATGCAGTGCATAAAAATGAAACAAGTCAGCAACAGTAAATTATATTACATATATAATTGACTGTGCTATAGTTTTCAAAAACAGTTCAGGTGTTGTCATTAGAAGTCTCTTGGTGCTTGTTTGGATGCTAGTTTATAATGTGTTATGTGCTGTTTATGATATATACTGCAACATGATAATTCTCCTTTGTGAAAGACAGTGTTTCAAGGGGGGATGGTAATCTGAAAATTTATGATAGACATGTAACATGAAACCAAACAGAGTTAGTGCAGGTTGCGAAAGGGTTTTGTTTTAATGGACTTGAAGGCTTTGTCCCACGCTGGTGCTTGCAGTCTCATCCACGTCTGGGTGCTATTGTAGTAGCCAGAAGAGAAGCAAATGGAAAAACAATTAGTCTGTATAGCTGCATTTTTTAGAAGTCATCATTTTTTTCCTAGTAACAACCAGACGATGTCAGAGTCCAGGGAGTTGAAAAAAAAAATATTTTAAAATTATTGCTGCTGTTCCAGAAAATGCTGAAACAAGTGGGTTGTTATGCAACTATTCAAGAGATAGATGAGCATGGCTATGAAAAGCTTTTCAAGTATCATGATATAGCTCCCTGCTGTCTAAGTCTGTGTCCCTTTCATTGAGTCTTCCTAGTCTCCAGTTGCAGGCTTTGGGCTGCGAAGCAGGGGAATTTTATTAGAGTTCTCACAATTCTGGCTTATGATGATGTGATTACACTCTTCTCTATGAAATGCTTTACTCTGGACAGTATCTTCCTGCTTGAATGACAGCTATAATATCTGAGAGGACATAAACAATTTCTGCTTACAAATTGTACCATCTTTTGGTTATTCTGTACATTCAAAACCCTCTAAAAGATGGAGAAGCTGCTATTCTAGGTTATTTAAAGATGAATCCTAAAATTTTCATTTTATTTCATCACTACCAAATGACTCATATTTCTCCCCCTATATGTTAGTATAAGTCATAGATCATGTGACTATAGCAAGCATTACGATTTCAGACATTTTTGGAAGATTTCAAATAATCAAAGCACTTCAGACATCTGAGATGCTCTGAATCATCCTTTGTAGGTGCACAGCTCTGGCCATAGCCAGAGAAGAAAACGTTCCTTTTCGGGACCTCTAAGTCACAGCTAAGTTGGATTCCTAAAGCAGGAGGAGAAGGATTGGACAGGAGGTAGACCACGGTTTGCCTCTTTCCCTTGGGAGAAGATTCCTGGGATTTGTCAAAGTGCTGGCCCTGCCATGGCGGAGGATTTTGGTGGCCAGTAGTGCAAAACAGCCCCAACAGGGCTCACAGCAGAAATTCTTCCTCTTGTGGAAAGTGCTCTACTGTGACCACAGGGGCTCTTGTACCCTGTCCATGTAATTCAAAGGTGGCCACACTGTTTCGAACCTAAGCTCCTTCTAGCCCTGTACCCATCTCCTGCCTGGGAAAAAAGCCCTATATCCCCAGCCAGATGTGGTTTCACATTCATAACACATAATGATTTTTTCTTTGTACTTATGCAGCTCCCCCATGTAATTCTTCCAGCTTATTCTGGAGAACAGAAGGTGACAAACATCTCCCAACAATGCACAACCCTTGCTGCAAACCTCTTTCTCATCCTCTGTGGCCCCTTATGTTGGAGCACAGTGATCCCCCCAAAAGAGGGTTTTCTCACTGCGTACTTTAGCACTTCTCGTCCAGCTGATTTGCAATTGGGCTCCAAGAGGACAGACTGATGGATTCCTGTGTTTTTTGTGCTCATTCACTTCAGTAAGATAGGAGATGACAAATGCATGGAGCTCGCCTACAGACGTCACCTGTTGGTGTGATGCTCCTGGAGACCCTTGCATCAGCCCTGGAAGCTCCTTCCATGCAGGGACTTGCGTGGTTATCCGGTGGGTGTGCACTGTGGGGGCTGCTGCATCCTAAAGGAGAATGACGTGTTGGACTCTCCCAGCTGTTCTCAGCAGCTGGAAAAGCTGTTCTCCTCATAGGAAAGTGTCTAAAATGCTTGAGGCCCCTCGTGTGGTTATTATCTGAAACACATTTGGCTATCTCTGACAGAAATACATCGTAACAATCTAAATTGGCGTTTTCCATCAAATCTTTTGGAAATGTTTTGTAATGAGAAAAATGAGTGCCATTGGCTCTGCACTTGCAGGGACAAAATGCTGAGCACTGGGGTACTATGTGTACTCCAGGTGGAGAGGGTTCTTCTGCCATACAAAGCATACCACATGTTCTTTCCCCTACTGTTGGGAGAGGGACTTTTAAATTGTTTCCTTAAGGTCTTTGTGGCCCAGCTTTCATGGTTAGAGCTGACCTGGCAGTTTCTGGGGGGAAAATTCTCTGAAAGAGTGATCAAAACTCAGTTGGGCAACTCTGCTGCTGGGGAGAGGGGAAAAAGTAAGGGAGAAAAAGCTGAAAAATGAAAGACGAGGGAAGCGGGGGAATAGGAACAGGAATGAAAGTAAATAGGTGACTGTAGTAAAAGGCAAAGGAATTAAAAGTGGGGAAAAGTGCTGGAAAGAGGAGATGTGAAGGGCATGCCCAGCCCTGTGGTGTCCCCATGGAAGTGCTGGCCAAGCATGATGGGCCAGTGGCAGCTCCTGGTGCAAATGGAGGCCCCAGCACAGCTGCAGCCCTCCTGCCCCAACAGTTGTGGTGCCAGGCTGTTCGCACAGCTGCTTGCTTCTGCCACAGCCCACACTCAGGGCACGTCTGCCTGACCTCGCACTGTGCTGTCACTGTTTTTTTGCCATCCCAGACCACCTTTCTGCTGCCGTTCTCACTTTACTCAGTTTTTTTTTTCTCCTTTTCCTATACTGCCTCCTTACTTGATCACATCCTTACTCCTCTCATTGCTCCCTTTGCTCCATCCTTGACTCTGCTCCCTTGCCATTTTTTCCCTCTACACATGGAAAATACCACACCACTGATCCTTTGCTTCTCTTCTGTGTTTTGTCGTGCTAGAAAGGAAACACATCACATAAAAGTCTGTGTTTTTCTTAGCTTCCAGACCACAAACCTGTTCCCCACAGAGGCCTCTGGGCACCAGGACAATATAAATAGCAATAACTAATGAAGTAGCGCAGGCACAAAAAATGTGGGAGAGCTGCAGCATGGGGCAACAGTTTGGGAGTGCACGCAGCCATTAACAGGAGGCCGTCAAGGTATTTCTCCTGACTTGCAGAAGCCCTTACTGCTTCAGACTTCTCTTAGCTTCCAGAAGTTACCCACTGACACGTGGGCAGAGCTGTGGCTATTTCAATATGTCAACAATCTGTGTGTGAGTTTAATAAGCAATAGCCACAGATGGAAGTAAGAGCGTTGTCCAGGTCTTTGCAAGGCTTGTCCCACTGCCACTAGCCAATGAACAACTTACAGATGACAAAAGTATGCTTTTCCATACAGCAGTGTCTATCAACTTATATCCACTGGCAGTACCTCACAAACAAGCTCACGAAGCAATGCCCTTTCCTGTAACTTCCTTCCCAAACATTCCTACATGAAAAGAGAGATTTCTGGGTTTCCTCTAACATCTGTGGTGGTGCATATTGACACCAATGCCAAGAGCAATTCTGGCACTACAGGAGGTGAGGGGTAACATCTGGTTGTGACAAGTGTCTGTCTTCCAAGTTTCTGAGGATTTTGTGCCTGCAGAGAGCTCCAATGGAGGAGAGGGCAGTGAGGAGCAGCAGGGTACAATGGAAGCAAGGTGTGTTGGCTCTTCCACCCACAGCTCAGAGCTATCTGCCTTCTCCAGGCCGTTAGAATAGCAGCACCTGAGCTCAGGCCTGTTGCTACCAGGCCTCAGCAAGTTTCACTTCTAGTGTCCCATGCTACATGTCTGAGGAGAGGTGCACAGGAGATGCCATGAATTTTCTTACACCTTGGATTGGCTAGGATGATCCTCATGCACATTGTGATGCTGCTGTGATCTCTGACTGCAGCCTCCCACTGCTGACACTGTGAAATTGCAGTTGCTCTATGGTGGCAGCCCCAGGGACCACAGCATCCCATAGATGGGTGTATTTAGGTTTGTATTCCCAAGTTTTTCATACATCTGAGATCACTTCCAACCACACAGGCAGCTTCCATTTTCCATCAAACAAACATTGTCAGGCTGCCACGAAGGTGGTGACTGGAGTTGGTTCAGAATGGGCCTGGCCTCTGGGCATATCAATGTCCTGTGCTGTGTATTTACTGTGTATGGCTAAAATGGCCTTGATATAAACAGCTTGCTGGTCAGTTGCTGTATCATTCATAAGTCTGTGTAAGAAAGGATGTCATAGTAGTCTAGAACAAATAAACACTGTTTTTTCTTCCCAGTCAACTTAAATACGCATATTTTGTTTCACAGAGACACTTTTGCTCTTGCATATCTTTTCATGCTTGGCAATGACCGTATTTTGTATGTACAGTGAACTTTAAGAGCTTTCTCTGTATACCAGTTAGCTTGAAGACAATATAAAATATCTCTAACCTTTTCTTATGCTTCCATCCCCAAGATAACTTACACATGCTGTTTTATACATCTTTTTCTATGATAACTTAAGGACCACCATTCAGGTAGCACAATGTGATTTTGTCCAGAGCACTTCTTCTCAGAGCTTGTTGGGCCTGGGACTATGCTGTCCTGTCCTGGCATGCTGTCTCAGCCAGCTGTCCCTAGTAACAGTATTTCAGGCTTTTTTTTGCATGGCATTCATAGCCTCTTTTTTTTTTCAAAAATCCTTCTGACATCTTACAAGACTGGCATGAGAAATGTGTATCTCTGGACTTGGATCTTCAGCACTTCTGTTCACAGTGCAACTCCGCATGGGAGAGGGGTGATCCTAGCTTAGCAACCTGCATGTTTCCTGCTCCCTTACACTCTTGGAGCCAGGAAAGGGGTGGGAAAGCTGAGATAAACCAGTGAATCCTGGAAGCCTCCTAAATAGGGCAGTTCCCTCTTGGACAGAAAGACTCCAGGTGCTTTTAGTATTTATTGATGGTAAATAGAGGCATGTGAAATGCAAGTCTGGACAGAAGAGTAAAAGCATTGTCTGCCTACTTGCCTACTGTCTTCTGAATCCAGTCAACAACTAAATGTGTTATGTTTTGAGGAGGGAGAGATTGTGAGATGTTCATCAACAACCAGCAGCTATCTGGAGCGTTTCACTAAGAGACAACTGATCAACATGGCATTATTTTTTAATTGCAATGTTTCATTAACTTTACAGTCCCTAATTAAGCATTCATGCTTAAATGGATGACTTTACAGTGTGCTTTTCCAGGAAACCTTCTTTTGGAGGCAATTTTTTTTTTTTCAAGTGCTAGGCCCATTATGAAGTGAGAAACATTTGCATGGACTAGTGCCAGACAGTAAAAGGTTTGTCATCCTACAAAACTTTTCTTGTTCTATGGTGAATGGAAAAGAAAACTTGAAGCTGTATTTCTTTTTAAATGAAAAGCCAAGGAAGAGATCAGTGGGAAAAGAGAGATCCTGTCACACTGAACATATTGGTGACTAATGCCTTTATCGGGAAGATGAAAGCATTGCAAAAGCTTATCCTGAGCACTTGTCTGAGAGCATCGGTGAGAGAGAAAACCAGAGGAAACCTCTACGTGATCTATCAAATAGAGAGGAGGGGGAAGAGCTCAGCTGCGTTTTGAACAGAAGTTCCTTGCCAGACCTGAGAAATACTTCCCAAAGACAGCTTAGTTGAGATTGGCTGAATTCTCTAAAAATATAACTTTCCGACAAAGGACAAGATTGTCCAAAAATTTCCATCCAGAAACATTTCCTGTCTTTACAGAATCTGAAGAGGTGAAAACAACCTTCTATTTTCTAAGGAGGCTGCCTCCAAGTTCTAAACGAATGTGGCTCCACATGTTCACTTCTTACTCATTATGACTAGACTCAGCACACTTAGTATTATTAAGCAAAATAAACTTCTCATTACAGATGGTTTTGTATGAGATCAGGAAAAGGCCAGGAAAAGTTTGAAAAGAATTACAAGTGAATTTCTGTTGCATGGGCAGTGGCCCACCTTGTCTGAAAACAACAGCTTGATTATTGTCTGCTAACAGTGATTTTTCATTTTTTGTTGGTGACAGGGCAAGGAATTAAAACTTGGCTAGTGATATAAGTCTTTATAAATAGATTGGAAAAATGTTAAGAAAAATAATGGAGAGTTAAATACAGCATTGCTTACCTAAGTGTTATGATCAACCAGAGGAACCTCAGCTCTCCCTTTTCGCAGTTTTTTTTCCCCATTATGGAGCCCTGTTATCATAAATAAATAAATAATGTCTCCATTTCATTTTACCTGCTTTGACTTCTTTACCTCCCATACAAAGGCAGGCTGAGGGAGTTGGGTTTGTTCAGCCTGGAGAAGAGAAGGCTGCGAGAAGACCTAGTTGCAGCCTCCCAGTATTTATAAGGGGATTATAAAAAGTAGGGGAATCAAGTTTTGACTCGGGCAGGCGGTGCTAAGACAAGGGGGAATGATTTTAAGCTCAAGGAGGAAAGGTTTAGATTGGATGTCAGGGGGAAGTTCACAGGGAGAGTGGTGAGATGCTGGATCAGGCTGCCCAGAGAAGATGTGGATGCTCCGTCCCTGGAGGTGTTCAAGACCAGGTTGGATGGGGCCCTGGGCAACCTGGTCTAGCACCAGATCTGGAGGTTGGTGGCCCTGTCTGTGGCAGGGGGATGGAACTTGATGATCCTTGGGGTCCTTTCCAACCCAAGCCATTCTATGATTCTATGATTCTGTGATTCTATGACTCTATGATTCTATGATTCTGTGACTTTATATCAGTGTGGAATGAAGCTATAACTGTATATTGCTTTGGCAATCTTAATAGGTTTGTATTTCTTTTAAACATTAACTTTACTACATTCATTGGAACATTACTAAGTCATATTTTATTCCAAATTAAAATTGTTTTTTTTTTTTTTTATATTTATATACTATTGTCTTCTGTAAAACTAAACATGAAGCCTAAAAGAAGTCTTGGAGTATTTTAAATTATGATGAGAAAAACATGAAAATGTTTGTTATAACTTTTACAACTAGATTCAGTAATGCACAACAGTTTTTACCCCAGAAAGAAAGAAATAGAAAGCAGTTAAACTGGCTTTGCATTTGATTTTTTTTTTTTTTTGCCAGGGTAGTTAATAGCACTAAATATAGCTTAAAAATTAGACATGGGTTTCTTTCCACCACTCATGCTGCCCCCAGTGCTTTGTGTGCTGCTGCGTTGCTCAAACATGAATGCTCCTGCCTGTGGGAAAATATCTATACCACTTAAATGCGTACATGCGCATGCACGCGTACATGTGACCTTGGGTAATGTCTGCTGAGGAGCTCTGGTTCAATGGGCACAGAGGTGAGGCTCACCGGCCTGTAGTTCCCCCAGTCCTCCTTCCTCCTTTCTTGTAAATGGGAGTGACGTTTCCTTTTTTTCCAGTCCCCAGGGACTTTGCCTGACAGCCATGAATTTTCAAATACGATGGAGTGGCTCAGCAGCCATATCAGCCAGCTCCTTTAGGACCCTGGGATGCACGTTATCCAGCTGCATAGACTTGTATACATTCAGTCTCGTAAGACGGTCTCATATTTGCTCTGTCCTTACAGCGGGGGATAAATTACTGCCCCAGGTCCTACGTAGAGTCCCTGGGATGTGAGCTTCAAGGACATGAGACATACAAGAATCCTGGCTGCTGGTGAGGACCAAGGTTGAAAACTCATTTAGTACCTCAGCCTTCTCCATATCTGTTGTAGCCAGTTCTCCCTTCTCATTTACCAAAGGAGGTACGCTCTCTTTGGCCTGCCTCTTCTGGCCAATGCACCTATAGAATCCCTTCTTATTGTTTTTAATGAGGTACATTTAAACTCTTAGAAACTGACGAATAAAATAAGCTAGAACAGAAAATCTTCAGAGAAGATGATTTATGCTATTCAATTTTCATGTAGATGCACTTTACTATTTCTTATCACCTTAGAATCTGTACCCTAAGGCTTATGAAAAACAGGGAGTGTAGTGAGGAAATCAGGAGGGGATTTTGTGAAGGAATCAAAAGCTTGCATTTAATTATTCAATTCTTTAATATTTGACACCAGCAGTAAGGAGAACTTGACTTTATGTGAGAAGAATCAAGCATGGCTATGAACTTGAAGGTGGGGCTGGCTTTATGCAAGTCATGCAAATCTAGACTAGTTTAAAATCTGATGACAGATTGCTGTTTCAAAGCTTTATTCGGATGGGTGCATTTGTGGCCATTTAATAATATGGAATCTTATTCATATTCTCCCATGCTGCCTACCCATTCATGCACTGAATCATGAGTAATGTAACTTATTTTCTGAAGGAAGGGACTTCCTGTGGAAATGCAGCTTGGGGTAAATTAAAAAAAAAAATTAGACACTTAAGAAAATTTACATCTTCTGGCTTTCATTTCTCCCAGTACATTTTGTTATAGAGAATGAGCAAACAATTTTTATATCTTGGAATATATCCCTTATGTCAAAATCAAATCTTTTTTCAAACCAACCATTGTGAAAATACTGAAGCAAATAATTCTTCACTCTGTCTTCTGGCTCTTGGTCAGTAAGGGGGTGAGGGGTTAAAAATCTGGGTTGCAGGCTACTCTTGTAGCATCTTACCATGACTGAAAGCTGAAGTGTCAGAAATGTCATGGGAACCTTTTCTAGGAAGCTTTCCCCTCCATTTTTTGCGAAGTCAGAGATACAACTAAGCTCTTCTGTTTTTCAAAATAAATTCCTAAATCTGATACTGAGTTACTAGAAGAATTTTTCAAATTATTTCATAGTACTGAGAGTCCCAAGGTGCTGCTTTACATTTAATAACACTTGTAGATTTTTTTGCCCCCTAACAAATTTCTTTTAAGTCTAACAGTAGCTTTGTACCTGTCTTCCATTGCATCCTTCTGAATGTGGAGACTGGAA
The DNA here is from genome assembly GCA_024606505.1 of Aquila spilogaster. Lineage (NCBI taxonomy): Eukaryota > Metazoa > Chordata > Aves > Accipitriformes > Accipitridae > Aquila > Aquila spilogaster. The sequence continues at coordinate 20,639 of JANHGO010000458.1, forward strand.
GTACTGCTAAAATAGCTGCTCCTTGCTCCTTGGAAAGGACATAAATTTACAGATGGTGTTTTCAGCAGAACAATGTTATTGAAAGCATGTACAACTTCTACAGTGTCTGTTTTGATTACAATAGCTGGTGGAATTTTAGAACTGGCTGTTGAATAAGCAAGTATTTAAGGAGACTGTGGTAAATATTCTTTATTTGCATAAAAGGCTTAAAGAGAGTTCTGAGAAATATTTGCAACCAAGGATGACTGAGAAAGAGATTTTAAAGAGGAAATCATCTTTCCCCAAAAAGAGGAATCTGGGAGATTTTAATTCTCCATTCACAAAGTCTTCTTTTGAGAAATGCATGATTTGACTTTTTATTTTGCTACAGTTTAGTATGAAACATTATTGATCTTGGTTCATTGGTAAGCCATTGTTTGCTCTTACTTTTTCTGTATCTTGCTTGTGGTGATGCTGTGATTTGAAAAGCCTTACATGTTTGGAACCTACTTACCGGGTGACATAGACTTCTTGCTGGCTCTCTGGGACAGCCCTGAATGGTTGCTGTAAATTTCACTGTCAGTGTATCCCTAGCGACACTTTCAGAAGTGACAAAATTTTGCAGAAGCAGAAATCCCAGGATCTGCTATGGCAGAGTCTCACCTTTAGTTAAAAGTTTCAGCATTAGTTTTGTAGTTATGGAAGGCACTAACTTGGCATTTATGGGTGGTGTTCATATGCTTCATGGATTTTCTTCGGAGGAAAAAATCCTTTCTCTTTTTTTAGACTGCGGAAGAACTATTTCAAACTTTGGTACAGTATTTTTTCCATTTCCTTACTTGTATGAAAAGCAAACGTAGCTCTTGTGTCTGGCAGAGGGATGATAGTCAGTGCCCTGAGCCTTCCTGGCCTGTGGAGATGAGCTGGAGACCAGGCCAGTGCTCCCCAGCCAACCTGGGATGAAGCTGGTGCTTCTCCTGCAACTCATGAAAAGGAGCAATGGCTTAGAACGGTCACAAATGGCTGAAGGAGGAAATGCAGATTAAAACACAGATGCACATAAAATTTTTTACCACTGATCTTTCATGTTTTTGCTGGAATTGTTTGCAGGAGATGTGCTTATTGCCAGGACTTGCTAAGCCTGTTCTGGAGGTTATTTCCAGAAGTGCTGTGGAAAATTTATTTTTACATGGTATTTGACTTGGTCTAGGTAGTTGTAGGTGGTATAAATTATTATAATACTGGTGTGGAAAAACATTTGTGTTTCCCTCTACATTATATGAATGAGATGGCCATCGACAAATGCAGCCTCACAGACTCTCACTTCCTAAGGTTGCTGATTGTTAACTTGATTAGCAGGCTTCCGGCATATTTTTCCAGTGAGGTGAGCACTGAGAAGTATTGAGAGATCCTGCAATCACTACAACACTTCTGCACACCTCTTGTGCTTCTTCTGCTCCACGAAGAATCTACCCTAAGCAGATAGCTTTTGTCTTGATGGTGGTTTCCAGTATAACATATTTTTGCACTAAAAGGGCTGGAGCATCTTCCAACAGTGACTTCTAAAAGAATATGTAGGAAATTGGTATGTCCCTCCTCCATGCTTGTCCTGTACCCTGGGAGAAAACAAAAATCTTCCCCCTGGGGAGGCAGCGCTTAGTCAGCCCTGACAGAGGGTAGGGCATGGCAGGGGAATATTGAAGAGGAATGATAATTGGAGTCCTTTATTGTGTTTCAAAGTAATCACTATTCAGAAAAAAAAATCAGTGTGTTGGAGTGCAACTCTGTGTGTCCCAACCTACTACTTTGGGAAAGCATGCAGGTTTGATGATATGGAGGGTGAATTGCTGGGGAAGGTTGTGGTCCCGGGATGTGATCCAAAGGAGAAGGGGCTTGTGAGCTTTTGTCCAGTATAAGATGCAGGAAGTGAAAAAGCAGCAGCTCAGTTTGAAGTGGTATGATGTAGATGTGGTTGATTCATGCTTGGTGTTGAATGGGAGTTGGTTCCTATCTCTGTTCCTGAGAAATGATGGTTGAAAAGCAAAATACTTGTGACTTGCCTAAGCAGTATCAGAATCTGAGAAGCTGTTACAAGATTGAAACTACAAAGCCAGAAAAGAAAATAATAACAAAGAAGCACTAAACATCCCTCTGAAACCTCTCAAAAAGGCATAATGGTGAGATCTGCCATAGTACATAGCAATCTCATTAACAGGCATTGCAGAAGTCCTGACACTTGGTTACTCTGCAAATCCACAAAAAAATGGATTGAAGAAGTGGTGGCCTGGGTGGCCAAGAAACATTTTTCTTTTCTAATCTTCCCAGTCTCAGATACTGTGAGAGTCTGAAAAGGTATTTGATGAACATGACTGTAGATACAACATGTAGAAAAGGATGTCCATTGTCCTCAGAGTCATTTAGTGCAAAACAAGGATATAGAGACTTTCACTTCTCAGAGGTTATACAGAACAAACTGCAGAAATTAGGGAAAAAATCATTGCGCTCTGTTTCCTAATTTTGAAAGCAAACTGAGATAGCTCTTCCGCTTCTGAATTACATTAAGATTGAAGTTTATCTGCATTTCAAAATCCTCCGAAGATAACCCAACAGCTGTGATGAAAATAACAAAAAATTTGCACTAAATACCTGTTGTTTATGGGATAATTTGTAAGTAGTATTCTAATCAGATTTATTCTTCTGCTAGAGATAAATAAATTATTTGATTAAAATCATAAAATCACTTAAGGAGCTGACTTGTGGGCCTGCTTTTTAAAAACAGCTCCTGCCCTTGTTAGTGTTAGCATCTCCCCAGTGCAATGCTACATGCTGTCCTGTCTCTGATTCAACACAGGAGAGCTGCATCATGCTAGCAAGGGCTGAGGTGACCCAATGCAGTTTCACCATGTGCTTGTAAAAGCCCATTATTCTCCTACTGATTGTAGGAGATCTTTTATAATTGAATGAAAAATTAATATCAGATTAGACTGAAGATTATAGAGAATATCCAAATGCATTTGCTATGCTATACATTGATGCCAAGTTGCATTTTGGATTACTTTTTTTTTTTTTTTATCTATAAAAGAACCTGCCACTTCATTGCCATGTTAAGAAGTCTGTTGTTTACAATCAAAAATTGAGGTATGATGTCAAATATTGAAACATTTCACCTAGAAAATAGTGAAAAGAATCTGATTTTATTGTTCTGTGGATAAAAATTTGCCACATATTCAATTAACTATTTGTCTGAAATTCTATCCTTTTATTGGACACTGAGAAAATTTAGTCCATTTCTAATTTGGAAATTCATTTTTTCTACTTTCACTGAAATTCTATATCATGAAATCTCAACCTTGACTTACATGGAACGGACTACTTTCCTGAGTCAGAGGAAATAATACCTTTTTAACAGGTCCTCCAAGATATGATCAGATCATCAGTGTTACATCACAATCTTATGTAAGATTGTATTTCACAGCTGAACAACCTCAACAATTTTTTTTTTTAATTATTGCCTATGACTGTCACTTAGCAACTATGCCATTATTAGTTGAGTAGGATTAATTAATATTGTCCAGGCAACAGGCTTTATAGCTGCAACTGAAAGGATATTGAGCTATGTGAATTCTTAGAGTAAAGTTTTGAAGGTGCGCGAGAACTTATCTGGAACTGGTACTGCTGCCTTTAGCCAGCAGTATTGCTCTGACAGAATTCACTGAAGCTTTTCAGGGCTTAAAATCATTGGTTGTTCTGTATGCCTTTCTGGGTTTTTATACCACAGTCTTGTCACTTCTTGGGGTCATGGTCTCATCTATATCTGACGACATGCCATAATTAATTCATAAGTATCCTGATTAGCAGTCACACATTAGAGTGTTATGTTGAAGCTGCAAGACATGTAATATGGTTCGTTGATGAATACTTATGAAAATGTTTTCTTTGGGTAGACCTTCATGCTGTAGCGCAAAGCAAGGCAAGGCAACATGCTGCTTGAAACATGCCTTCTCCGTCTATCACCTGCCTGATTCATGATGCTCAGTGAGATCGATATTGCTTTCAACCAGCTCTTCCTCTTTCTCACCTTTGTGGGGAAGAAAATGGTAAAAAGTTTCGTGTGCTCTCATAGAAATGTCTACCACAAATGCAGTCATTTTACAGAAAATGAATGGGTGTTAAATTTCCTTGTCAGCAGGGCAGGTTTCAACAAGGATGCTTGCACACACCTATATCCACTACTGTGTAAGCCTAAAGTAACGAGCTACACCTGGTTACCGTGAAAAAATAGAGTGCAAAGCAAGAGTGCCTTTTCCAAAGGACCTTCCTTTATTTTATTTTTTTTTTTTTTGAGTATTTTCTTGTTATCCTTATACAGAAGCATTAATAGGTTGCTACTTTATTATGTAAAGAACTGAGGCACTTGGAAGCAGGGAGCTGCTAGTTATGTGACACTGTATTTTCACAGTGTTTTTCTTGGAAGAGCTATTGATTAACAGGGAAAGAAAAAGGATCCAAGGATTAGAGTTGCTTAGTAGATGTAATAACTAAATTTCCAATTTTGGAAATGTTCTTAAGACCCCTTCCTTTTCATACACATTTTGAGTGGCATTTTGTTTGTTTGTTTGTTTCTTTAAAAAACTTTCAAACTCTATTTTTGTTTTTGTAACCAAAACTGAGAAGCAAAAGGAAGAAGATACTTTCCTTATTTTTTAACCTTTTGAGAGATCTATTTCCTGTTTTTTTTTTGGAAGTGAACACACATAATCATCCCCAGTTTTGGTAGACAGCAGAAAAATCTACATCCTAGAGCAATTCTGATTAAATCAGTGAAGTTGTCCTTAAATAAAAAAGATTTTCAACATTTGCGTTATAGTACTTGAATGGGATATGGACAATGGTCACGGAGTGAAGTGATCTGAAAAACTAGGTGTGAAAGTCAGAGTGAGTTTCTCTGTATGTATCCTGCTATGGACCACATACTTAAATGGTATGTAATAGTTTGAAAGTAGTTGTTTAGAACATTATTTGCCTTACTCCTCAAAATTAGGAATTTTGTGCTTTGCTTTTTGCCTGATGGCAAATACTTTCTAGATTTGGCTTGGCTTGCCCAGCACTGAGAAATCAGGAGGAGGGGAATCAACTTTTTACTCAGGTAGATGGTGCTAAGACAAGGGGGAATGATTTTAAGCTCAAGGAGGAAAGGTTTAGATTGGATGTCAGGGGGAAGTTCACAGAGAGAGTGGTGAGATGCTGGATCAGGCTGCCCAGAGAAGATGTGGATGCTCCGTCCCTGGAGGTGTTCAAGACCAGGTTGGATGGGGCCCTGGGCAACCTGGTCTAGCACCAGATCTGGAGGTTGGTGGCCCTGTCTGTGGCAGGGGGATGGAACTTGATGATCCTTGGGGTCCTTTCCAACCCAAGCCATTCTATGATTCTATGATCAGCATGGGGTAAGCCCTCTCCTGATGGAAAACCAGTGACCTCACAGACCTCACAGATATCATCTTGTACTGATTGTGTTCAGCTCTTGAGTTGGTCAGGGCACCTCCAACTTTTTGGTTTCTCTGGGGAGGTAAATAGCCTTACTGTGGCTATAAGGGAATGCTGAGATTTTCAGTGCAGTCTCAGGTTTTTCAGCCAGAAAAAAAATCCCAGCAAGGAAAACTTGTGAATTCCTTGTCTCATCCCTTCCCGCTTCTCTTTCTTGACATCTGTGTGCATGTGTGTCTCAATCTTGAAGAGCACATGAGGAAAGTAGTGAAGTTTTTGATTGCAGAAAGTCTATTGTAATCAATATGAATTAAAATAGCTGCACCAATCATGGTATATCAAAGTATAATATCATTTCAAAACTGAAGCTTCAAACTGAAGTAAGATGAGCACTCAGCTCTTGCTGAGGAGAGGTTTTCTCAGTATGATGCTTCTTGTGATGCTACTGCATTTCTGCTTTGTGTGCTTTCAGGCTTTTGCATATCTTTTAGCAAAAAATGTTAGGATTTTTCTACTCATCTCCTTTTCCATATTTAGGGTACTTTGCCACAGCCTTTCTGCCCAGCATATATCTTTACATCTTCCAAATCTTTTCCTTCCTGGTTTCCAGAAGAAGCAGCATGTCTTTGCCAAAGCCTTTTCCAGCACTGTTCCCCAGTGTCAGTAGCTGCGGCAGTGCAAGGCACAAGAAAGGATATCAGTCTCCCTGTCAGAAGTGGCTCCTCTGCCTGTGTCTTCTCTCTTGTTCACATTCTTCCTACAGGTCGGTCAAACTACCTGGCTGATTTTTCTGTGGATTGTGCTGAAAGCTGAAGGAGCACTTTCTAGCATAGCTGGAAATGCTTCTGCTACAAATGTGTCTAGAAAGGCAGGTAATGTGTGGCAGGGTGTAAGGTGGTTGTCTTGGGAGAACTGGTGCTCCAGCATAAAGGTAAGCACACCTCCAGCGAGTGCATCAGAAGTAATGAACATGGTCAGATGCCCACGAGGCTCCGACTCACTGCCCATAAAGAGCTCTTACGCAGTGGGCGAGAAAATGACATACAGCTAAGGCCCTCGACGAAGGCGATCATGTACGGTGACCTGCTTACAGAAGCATTCTGTTCTCGTGCTCCTGGAGGGACTTGGCTCCAAGGTGTGGCTCAGATGCTGACCCCCTCCTTCCCCTCCCCTTTTTGGCATCTTTCTGGGTGAAACAGTTACCTCAACCCAGTCCCAGGAGAAAGCATTTTTCACAGGGCAGGTTTCCCCTGGGGAACATTCTTGCTTCTTGTATCATCGGGACATGCCCCTGCTCAGAGGGAAGGAGGAGTTCCTCCATGATTGAGCTATCTCATCCAACATGCTCCAAATCCATCCCGGACCGGCCCATCCCTAATTAGGGCAGCACTCAGCTGGAACGCCTTTCCCGGAGATGACCTCTCTGCCGTGCCCCTTCACGGGCACTCCACCGCCCCAGGGCCGCATGAGGGCCGGGCCCGCCGCTGCCCCCTGCAGTGCTGGGCCTGGTCGTGCTCCGTTCAGGGCACGCCTGTTGCACTTCTGGGGACAGCGTTCGCAGGCATAATGGGCGCTTTCCCCCCCTCTGGGTCTCAGGAATTGCTGTGCTAACCTGTATTTACTTGGGAGACATATCATAATCTTTTTTCCCTACTATAACAATTGAGCAAAACCCCCAGAAACGCTTGAGGCTGACTAAATGCAATTTTGGGCCCCAGATGTGTGGCATTTCTGCATTTTTTAATCAAGGCGAGAGCGCAGCACACCAATATATTCTCCTTTGCTTCTCTTCCACTGCATGCTTTGTTTCTTGGAGTGCTGGAGCTAAGCCACAGGACAGACTCGGAACCCTCCCTTGCTGAGTCAGAGCTACCGCTGTCAGGAGGCTGCCGCGAGACATGGCCGCAGGCCTGTGCTATGCACCGTGCTCACTCTCACCAGCTGCACAAAAGCACTTCGGTGTTTACGGAGCCAGAGCATATGTGTGAGAGGGGCCGTGGGTTATCAGCAGCAGCCAGCAGAGCCTCTGCCTGAGGGAACTGGCAGCAGCCACATCTCCCGTGGGCAGGCAGGTTAAATGCTTTTCTCCCCTCACATCAGAAGGCCTTAAGAAATGTTCCAGAAATGAATGAAATCACAACGTTAATGGGCTGCTACGGAAAAATAAACCCACATTGCTCACGCAAGGCCTGCATGTGCTTCCATTGTCATCCTCTGTGTGAGGCCAGGAGAGGAACTGGAGAGATGCCTTCGAAAGGGCCCTCAAGATGTGTTTTCAGGGCTGAAGTGATCAGGACGGTTTTAATTTAATAAGAGTTGCCGAAGGTTTTTTTCTACACAGCAGTAGAAATGGAAAGCTACAGAGCAGAGACAGGAGGGCAGTCATATGGGTGTACAGACTTGTGAGTCACTGGGATGAGCCTCGGACCAAAGAGATCTTGAATGGCTGGCAGGAAGGTGACTAGGTGGAGAAGAGCCAGATAGCTAAGGAAGGGGCTATGAGAGAACAGTGATAATATTGGTATGGGTGACTAATGAAGATGGTCACAGCGGGGCGATATGGGTGCTGGAGGTAGTGTTTGGTCAGCAGCTGCACGGAGGTAGTAGGCAGTATAAGGTGCCTGATCTCCTCAGTGGTATCTTTCATAGCTTCTTCCCCTTTCCTTAGGGCAGATAAAATTAAGGGGAGAAACTGGGTTACTCAGGGTGTTCTTTGAAGGAGAAAAACCACCACAGCCAATCCGGTCTCTGGATCTTATTAACTGTACTGCTTCTCTTGTCCTAACTCCATTACCCATCATTCCAACTTGCAGAACTTTTCACAAAAAAAAACTAGTCAAAGATACCTTTGCTATTTGTTTCTCCCCAAGCAAAGCTGAACCCTCATACAAAAGGAAGATGTATGTTCAGTGGTGTTCATGAAGAACCGTCACAGCTGATTTAGCCTAATTTGTTTCAGGAAGAGGTTGCTGTAGCAAACTCCCATAGATGAAAACAATACAAAAGGCTATTTCTAGTTACTACTTATATCCCAGCACACTTTTCCCTTTTGAAAAGTATTAAGCCCAAAGGGAAACATCTACAAACCATTTGTGCTTCAGAAAGCCTGAATGAAGTCACAATGAAGGGATATTAGTTACACCACCACACTGGCATGTGATTCCAGTAGTGACCCTTCCCTCCAAAGCACTTCAGTACCCAAGACAGCATTGCTAGCATGCAACATGGTGAGTGCTCTACAGGTTTCATAGTGAAGTCTCTTTTCACAGGGGGCAGAAGAGAAATATAATGGTAGTTGGATGATGTAAGTTACAGGCACCTTGCTTTAGGGATATGAGACATTATTCAGAATTTAGAAGCTAAAGCTATCTTTGCCCTTCATTGGTAAATCTGGCCAAGAGTGGAAAATAGAATGTAAGTGTTGCAACTTCCTTCAACAATACTCAGCGTGATACAAAGGAGCCCATCGATGTAATGTTTTCAATTTATTTATATAAACAATTGCATTTTAAAAACCATTCTTGTCCTACAAAAATAGAGTGAAAAACAATTCACAGAATTTTAAATAAATAATCTCAAACATACACATTTATCACAAGCAACTTGAACCCAGCCAAACCCAGCAGGTTGGGTCACAGATAAGTGTTAAAACGTGGCTTCAGAGTACAAAGTGTAGAGTGAACTAGATTCTTTTCCAAAGCAGCTTGTAAGAACTCTGCTGACATGAATTCTTTTTCACCTACCTCAAAATAACTAGATCTGCCCAGACTTGTCTTCCTTTGACTTTAAGCCATATAGTTTTCCTTGCTAATGGTAGGTAGGTGCTCTAAAGCGTGTTCCAAAGGTGGTCTGAATAACAGTTACACGTTTAACCAATGATTAAGTAGTTTTCATTAATTGAACACACAGTACTGGCCCCTTTTTTTGTACAAAGTTATTGAATTTTCTTCCTTCTTTATGCCTCAAATATAAAAACAAAACACCCTTTCATGTCTCAAAGCATCTATACCGAGGACCACCTCAAATCAGTCACTGATATCAACTGCTATAGGAGATCTGGAGTCAGCTATTTGCACTACCAGTTACAAGTTTTCACTGTAGAACATAATCAGCATCCTTAAACAAATCAATAGAAATATAGAAGTCAGAGTCAAACTATACTAGTACCACAGCCATTACAACACAAGCCTCTACAAGCATTCAAGAGATTCAGATGGAAATATAAAACAAGTCCTTTTCCACAAGTAGCCAAGGAATTTTGGCTGGGGGCACAGAATACCAGGTTGCTGCTCTACTCCAGTCTGAAGTAACATTCTTTTTATCTACAGTTCCCCAGCTGATTTTATGGGAAGATCATCTTCTACATTTCCTCTCTAGAAATTAAAAAAAGATACCCTTATATGCAAAGGTTGAAGTGCTGGTACAAGATCCCACTTAACTTCTTATGTGCCCCAATGAGACTAGATACTTTAGTGCTGGACCAGGACAAGCGTGTCTAGGATATTTTGTGCTTAGCTAACCTTTATTTTTTTCTCCTTAGAGCTTAAGCCACTCCTTTAAAATGCCTCTGTTTATAATTTAATAAATAAAACATTAACATCCCCCCTTCCAACCAAATAAACAATTCATAGTCATGTGTTAGAGTTCTATTTATGTAGACCTAGGCTACCAAAGCCTTGGTGCCTTGAAGTTTAGCTCAGTCAGAGCTGCTTACATTTATGTAGCTTCCCAATTTTTTTTTTTTTTAATTTTCTAAATTATTCTCCAATAATTTCAGTTTGGCTACATAAACCTATATTATAGTCATGTCCTTAAGGACAAAAGGAATGTATAGTTTTATTTAGAATGACAAATTTATATTGTCAAGTAGACCAGAGAATTACAGCTACAAAAAAAAAAAAATACTTTGGATTAAGTTTAAGATCTCCCCAAACTCACAAAATAAAGTCTACTAATATACAAGCAGCCTTGTTTCCCAGCCTGACAGTCATATCTAAGCTCAGTACCATTGCTAACATCATCTCACATAAATAATACTTCTGTGATACATGCTTCAAAAACAAGTAGCATCTCAGACAAGTTCTATTATCCTTAAATAATTAAATTAATAATTAAATACGATGAAAAAGTATAATGCCACACAAAAGGACAAACTTACACAAAATCAATCATGTAAATTACTATACAAAGTGCCTTATTTGCATGAGGGAGAGGTAGTATCATTGATAAATGCAATGCATTTTCTGACTTTAAATAAGCAAGTCTCAAATACGTATTTGTTAGTCTTGGAGCATACATATGGAATTCAGAATTTTTTGGCAGTTTTCATTAAATCAAGTTTTCTCATTTTTAGTTTGAAGGTTTATTTTCAAGTTTAAAAAGTTTCTGAGGCAATAACTTGCTTTTTGTAGTGTTATGTGACCTACCCAAGTGAGAAGACAAAAAAAACTCTAACACCCTTTGTCAAGTATTATTAAAACAAGTAAAAAATTGGAACTTGGTCCATTTTGGAATACGTAGTTCTGCTACAGAAGGCTTTAAACAAGGGATTCATACTGTAGAGCTGAAACACAGAAAATCCCTTTTTCTAAAATGAAGCCTTACCTGAGTAAGGAATCTAGGGCAACCCTCAAAGTGAAGATGCAAAAGGTTGCTTTTTGTTTTCTAAATACTAGAGCTATAAATAGAATAACTTAGATAAATAAATAAATTAGATGGCTAATTTACAACTCGGCAGATCGCTCTTTCAGTAGTAGTGTGGGGTTGATATCTTCCATTGCTGTGTTTGAGGTACTAACATTAATAGTTGCCTCCGTGGGTTCAGGATTTAAGACATGGAAAGCAGTGAAAGGACAGCCTTTCACATTGTTGCAGATGAGCTTCTGTAAGGAGGCAGTATTGATTATTTCAAACCCCACTTTTCCACCAAAGGTGCTTGGCTTCCAGTACTCAGGAGAGCATATTGTATTTCCCATCAGTCCTTTCAGAGAGAACGGTGCGCCAATTTCTACCATTGTTTCGCCAAAGATGGCACCTGGTCTTGGCTTTTCTACAAGAAGGCCTGGATACAGTTCCATAGCGTCTATGTCTCCATAAAGCTCTTCTAGTTCAGCAGCCATTTCTTTTTCTCCTGTAATTATTGATGAATAAGAACAGTAAGTGGAAAGTCCTGTTTTCATGGCAACAATATCCAGCTGAAGTTTAGAAATAGCACTGCAGGCTTCTACTACACATTTTAAGGAAAAATTGAACTTGTTTATAAGGAAAGATTAAAAACTGTTACCTGTAAGTTCTTCAAATGATTTGAAGGGTTTCAACATGAAGCGTTTCCTGTACTCATTCAAGGACTGGTATCTCATTTGTCTGCTTTGATCAATTGAAGCCTTTGCTACTTTCTGTACTGCAGCCGGAACATTTTTCCCACCAGCAACCTATTTGATAGAAACAAGAAGTAGTAAGATCTTCAGATAAAAGTTGATGAAGTTGTATCTTTATATTATTAGTCCTGGATAGATTTATTGCAATGCTGATCCAGCTCTCCAGGTTGATGTCTCTGTTTACTAGTAACTTGAGAAAATACCTACCCTGCCAGCACTTTGCTTGGAGAAAGATTTCACCATATGGGAAAGACCATGTTCCAGCATTATAGAGTTGTTGTAGAGGAACTGCTGGAAAGTGTACTCTTGGTCATGTATCTGAAAAGTGTCAGGCAGAAGTGGGTGCCAGTGGTACAGAGTATTGAATTCAGCTGCAATTCGGTTCTGGTATTGAAAACGCTGGTTGAACAGAAGCTCAGGATCAAACTTCAATTTGAAGTGGTAGCCACTCAAGTGCTGCACGTAATCTTCAATAACTATCTTGATCGTTTCTCCTGTTGGAGAATAAATAGGATACAAAATCAGTACTGCTTCCCCTAAGAAACACTAGGTGGTTACCCTGCTCTGAGAGGACATATCATTTCTAAACTTCTCTAGGGAAGAAAAAAAAAAAACCAAAAAAAGACACACAGAAAACCCACAAAACTATAGAAATCAAGAATAATACACTCATCAGCATTCCATACTATCTTATGGAATGTAGATTTATATTTTGGGAGATAAGTTTTCATCCCCACCACCTCCATAGCTTGCTCCACTCTGCTTATCCTCTCCCAAGCTACACATTCTTTGCTTTTCTACAAAATTTGCAGAAAATTATTCATTACTGTCTATGTCACATTTGGTTATATGATACTATCTAGGATAGAGGTAGGAAAAAAAGGAAGTCAGCATCTCAAGGCAATCTCTCAGCTTCTGAGCTGCTTAATGTAATTGTTTTCTCTTGGTTTACGGTTTCATTCACTACTTGGGCACAGACTTATTCAACTGTGTGCATCAACATTAACAAAATGAAATACCACTTAATAGAAAGTTAGACATAGGTAATGTGTAGAATTTTATTCTGTGCAGCTTCCTGACTTAACTACAGCCCACCTCAAAGCATACTTGAATTCACCAAGTCCCAGAAGAAAAAGAAATTGTGACAGATTGGGAGCAACTGAAGACACCTAACCTCACAGACTTCTTCTCTGAAAAAACTAACCTTAGCTTCCTGCCTTTTCATTGCTTTCAGTTCTGTTTCCCTTAGATAAAGGGAACTAAGTATCACTTGACTCCATTTTCTTCATTTTGGTATTTAGTGTAGGCAGGAGGAAGCTGTATTTTAATACAGTTCCAGTGAGGGGTCATGAAGGCTCAGATTTCTTCCCTCACATACAAATAAAACAACAGTTCTTCCTCTTATTTAATCTACTGCAGCTGCCGTAGAAAGTGGGTAGAAATGTCAAGCTCAAGAGAATGTTAGAGTTGCACATAGCAGAAGCAACATTCACCTATCAATATGAGTCTTGTAGTCTGGAATAGCTGCTCATCATCCCACTCGGGATGCTCCTGTTTCAAGATGTCACAGACTCGATTGTGTTCTCTCAGCCATATTGTTGCATACATCATTAGGCCTGGGACCAAGCCAAACACCTCCTGCCCAACAGAAAACTGCAGGTGCTCAGGAACATGAGGAGGGTAGATCATCTCTGCTTGAGTATCCTTCACTGTTGGTGGATACATTTCTCCATCAATCATCTGACAGGAAGGGGGCACAGGAGAGAGCAAGAAAGAACAAGAGAATTATAAGCTAAGATGCTTATGAGTTATACTGCACTGACTCTGTTAACACCAACTTTAGGCAAGCTATGCTGTGAACAGAGTGCTAATTTTAAGAAACGTCATCCAATAAAAAGGCAGCAATTAAGATAAGATGTACCTGGTACTTTAATTTTCCATCTTTGCGAAGTCTCAATTTAAGCTGCCTCTCCAGAGTCTCTCCATAAATGTGGTTCAAGTCAACCTGTAAAATAAGAGCATTCAGAACGTGAAGATGAGCTACATTTTTTGCTATTTTAGGATAGGTACTATTTCTAACAGATGATCTGGCATCCACAGATGTTTACCTTTTGATTACAGTATTGTTACCTTATAAGTATCACACACTGATATTTAAGATGAAGCCAAATTATTTCCTGGCAACTGCAACAATCTCTGCATTAAGTTTTTAAATCAGACTGGCAATTTAGAAGAAGTCTGTTTAGAGTGTCAGTGGCATTTTATTAAGTATTTATATATATATATAGCTCTTTATATATACAAACATGTTACAGATTCCTGTTTTAGACATGCACACTGTATTCATATTGAGAATTTCTCAATCCCTAAACTGTCTTTTGTAGATAAAAATCTTAAAATCCAAATTTGCTTTTCAAGTTCTTTTAAATTACATCTCTTCAATTAGCAGCACAAAACAAGATAGTGTATAATGCATCTCTGCAAACTGATGGAAAGAGTCCAGAGTATTTCTAGACACATACTAGATCTAACACACTTTAGGCAAAAGCAGATTCTTTGAAGAAATCACAGTCCTCACTGTACAGAAATTTCAAGCAGAATTATGTGCTTGGCACAAGCAGTTCTGACATAAGAGACTCTACCGAGTCCCTGGAATTTTGCCTAAAGAGAAGCCACATAAGGGGTCAAGCCAACAATTTGTTGTCGTGTTGCACATTATATCCACTGTGTTTGTGTATTCTGACTACCTGTAAGATATCATCCCAGCCGCTTGGCAGCTCCTAAGAGCTAAGTGCTGCATTCAAGTTCCAAAGCTATGATCTTACCCCATGGCCATAAGCTTTAGTGAAGCCAGGTCCTTTCTTGTGGTCTGTCTTAAAGAACTGATGAGTGAAGTGCTGGGCAAAGAACGTGAACATCACATTTGTGCCTTGTGGGTCAGGAATAAATTTTCTCCGCAGCAAGAATTTCTCCACAATCAGCTTTGAATCTGGGAGCTCTTTCTTACCTAGAAGAAAAGTCTGCTTAGAGCAAGATATTCATAACAACTATGCTTAATACTTACTTTTGCTCCTAACAACCAAACAGGCTTCCCGTTTTCAACTCTTGAAGAAACGATATCAGCTTACTAACAATGGGAACTACTTTCTTTTTGTTGGTTACAGTCATAGCTTTCCCATGCTTACTTTTTTGAATTTATTATAAGTTTTCTAATTCCTGGTTTCAGAACACAGTTCAATAATGAATGCCAGAATGGTTATCTTTTAGGTTATTATACTATATATCTCATCCATTGCTATTCTCAAAGTCAACAGTGCATTAAGTTCTTGACAAGATGATCTGTTGGTGTTTTCTAGGACAAAAAGATAAATGAAATTCCTAGAAATGAACACTATGCATCTGTTTTATTCCTTACCTTTAACACCCATCGGTGTTGGACAGTCATGTCCTACTGGTGGAAGGCTTCTTGTGTAATAGGAAAGATTGGAATAAGCTTCCCAGGATTTGTAATTATAATCACTATTGTATGTTGGTGGGCTGTCAATTAAGTGTGATCTTGCTGGAAGAGAAAAAAAACAAAAGAGATATATGTATTCAGCTTATTTTAAAATGGAGACTAAAAAGTACAAGAAGTCACAGTGCTAGATTGTTTCCACGTATTTTCAGCAGCAGTTGCATTGACAAATTCAACACATATAATCCTATTTAACTTCAGTAACTTACGGCTATTGAATAATAGGAACAGATCCCAGATTACCAGTTGGATCCAGCTACTGAATTTGCAACAAATGGTGCAGTTATGTTAGCAGAACTAGAAATTATATTAGAGATGAGGAAAAAAAAAACACACTTGTCTGAAAGCATATTTCATGCCAAGTGCACAATATGCTTAAGTTTCCTTTAGAGTGCTTTTACCATAACACATTTTAGTTTGTGGTTTTATCAATAAACTAATCAAATAGAGTATCTGGAGTCCTATACGTAGCTTCTGCCAGTTAGAAGTAGTGGAAGAGTGAACTTATACTTACACGTCAACACGTATCTCATAATAGTATCTCGTAAGAAGGAAATGTTGTTGATGATGTTCCAGACTCCTTTGAAGTGGGTGAGAATGTAGTGGACAGTATTTGGTGTAGGTTTCAATGTTAGTTTCAGCCACGTGAAGAATTCCGCTGTGAGCAAAGATGGAAAGATTGTAAGTTGCTATTCAGAATAACCTGCAATTTTGTAATTGAGTTCTCAGACTCCATTTCCATGCAAAGAGATCAGAGGTACTTACGTGTTGTACAGTTTTCCCCATAATAACCTGTCCTCGTGCAGTCGCATTCATACCGATCAAATCCTGTTGTCATGCACACACCTCTGTTCTGACACGGGAGGGAGCAGCAAGGGTTGGCTGAAACGAAATCAAACGATCAGTTAAAAGAGTGCCTTCTCTACCGGATCAGCATTGCCATTGCACTGTGTTAACACCTTAGGTGCATCAGTGCTAACAGGGCGGGCAGCAGAATGAGTTCCACTCGCACAAGACTTTGGGCAGCTCCCAACAATATTAGCGACCCAAGTTGTGAAGTGGACTGTTTCTAGGTTGCAACGAACCGGCTCCGAACGCCGGGTCAGCGGAGGCCCGACAGCCCTCCTCCTACACTAACTTCGAAGTCACAAAGTACGAAAAACAGAAGACCGACGCTTCGGCGGCGAGCATTCCCGCGGGCACCCCCCGCACGAGCGCCGCCGCTTCTTGAGGCGCGGGCCCGGCCCGGGGCCGCCTTCCCGGAGCTCCCCACGCTGCGGCAGTGCGGCACCGCGCGCCCACCGGGGCACAGAGCCGGAGACAGACGGCCGCCCGCCGCACCCACCGCCCGCAGCGCTCCCCGCGGGCCGGACTCACCTGCGTGGCCGGCAGCCAGGAGCGCGGCCAGCAGAGCACAGGGCAGAAGCATATCCCGGCGGGCTTCCTTACGTTTCCCTCTCTGCTACTGAAATCCCGCGGACGCTCGAAACCGCAGAAACCGTATTGCAGCCAGGTACTCACTCCCATTTATACATCCCGCCGTGAGTCACCCCCGGCTCGGAAACTCACGAAGAGGGGTGGGGGATTTCATGCGGTATGCCCCACCCCGGCCCGCCCCCCGCTGCCACCTGCTGTGGGCTGCTCCCGGCGTGGGCCGGCCGGCTGCTGTGGGGCCGCGCTTCGCTCCTCTCTGTATGGTCCGGCTGCGGTGCGGTCCGGGTGCAGTACAGTGCGGCACGGCACGCGAGGGGGCGCAGGGGGAGAGCGCAGGGTTTGGGGCGCTCAGCATCCCGCAGCGTAGCGGGACTGCCGCGGGGTGCCCCTGCGCGCTGTGACCGCTTAGCGAGCAGCCTCGGGACCGTGTCCGCCGGGCTCCCCCCCGCCGGACGCTGCTGACCCTCCGCTGACCCAGCGCGGGGCGCTTTGGATCATGGGTCATTCGCTTTTCATGAAGTCATCTCAGCGGTTTCATGTGTTGAAACGTGTTTCCTCACGCAGAGCAGAGCCCGTCGCAGAGCACGGTGCTGCAGACGGACGCTGCGGGCATACACGGGTGTTTGGGGTGTACTTCGTTTTATTTTTGCACGTTTGTCAATCCCGTTATTAGGTGTCTTACCTCAGAACGAGCAACGCTGCTTTTTTCCTTGCCTTTGCCTTGAAGTGCCCCTGCTGCTGAACACGGTCACATTGTAAACAAATCTTAGCTCATTTCCTCCCGGCAGCACGCAGACAGGATGCTTTTTGTCACAGATTTCTAACCAGCACACGTTACCTCTATTTTTACTCTTTGTTGCGCATGGAAGGTTGCGAAACACCAGGATGGACGTTACGGAGTAACGTTGTGTAAGGGCCACACGGTGCTGGACCCGCTGCTGCCTCCCCCGCCGCCTGCACAGTCCGTGAGCAGAAAGCCATCTTCGCGTCTGTAACAATACGCCTCGAGTTTTGAGGTGATTGTGTTTATATTGCAAATCGTTGCCTTGAAAGGGGATTTGGTCCTATTTAAACAAAATCTTATTTTTGGCTCAGAAGAAACACTGTGGTTAGTGAATAATTTGTACGCATCGGTAATAGGTCATCCAAGATGTTTTAGAGAGTGGTGCACAAAGGTCTGCCATTGCGTGATTCTTCTGCAATAGCAAAAGGCACTTCTTTTGATTTTATGCTCACACACACAGAGATATGTGTAGGTGTCAATGTCCCTACGAAGCACTGCTGTCCTCAGCCACACATCTGGAGCACAGCATGGCTGTTGGGAGCTTGTCCCTGCATGCACTGCTGCAGGCTGTGCCTTTGTGCAGGTTGTTCAGCCCTCCCTGGTGTGAAACAGGGAGCCTGGCTCCTGCATTACGAGCCAAACTGACCAGTCGTGAAACACAAGTTGTGTTCAATGAGACAGGATATACAGAGGGACATCCGCTGTGCACGGCACCATGGATTGAGGTCTGGCCTTGCAGGTTTTGTATTTCTATTTCACACTGTCCCTATGCTGTTGGTGATGGATGTTGTTGGCAATAAGACCTCACTGAAAACATCAGACAAGTGAGGTGTTACTTTTTAATAAGATGTGGAATCGGTAAATGCAGAAGGTATTTCTGAGGTGTAGAACCAACAATGCTAAAGGGAAAACTGAATGAGTTGCATAGTAGAGTATTATCTTTGAAATGATAAAACGTTGCTCAGGTACCTCTCAGGTACTGTAGATATGGGTAACGTATTAGTAAAAGTTTTGAATTACAAAACAAACAGTATACAACTTGAGCATCAGAGCAGAACTTGTCTGCTGAGAGCAAGGGGATGCTTCTTCTGGCACCATGCCATACCTGCTCCAGGCAGGGTATGTAGTGAAATGTGAGCTCTCTTCAGGCTGCTTTATGCTGGGAAGAGGCATTTGTGTAGTGAATGGCTGTGCTGGAGCTGGATGCATCCAGCGCCTGGTCTGGCGGGTTGAAGCAGGATGATGGAAAATCAGGGAGATGGGGTATGGCTGTTTTTCTGAAAGGTGCCCTTCGCCCTCACGTGTTGTTTTGGGATTGCTTGTAATCAAGAACTGAGCACATTCTTGAATGAGATTTTTTTCTTATAAATAAATTATTTTTGCTGTGGCAGCATTCAACACCAGGTGGAGAGTCTATGCACCAACTAACAAGTTCATTATTTATTTAACATATAAAGCGTCCATGAAAAAAATCACCATTATTTTTATTTTTGCAGTGATCATTTCAAATATCCTTTGCTCCGGATGAAGCAATGTGTGGAATAGAGTTGCTTCCTCTACCTGAACATTTTTACTTTGCCTGAAATTTCTCGAGATTGTGATTCCCATATGTTTCCCTTACGTCCTGTTTCTGTTCCTGGTTGTGTACAGTGGTTCTGTCTAGAGCATCTGTTGGATTCACAATTCTTTGCTGAGGTCAGTTTGCTGGCTTCTGATGGCTGAGTTTCAGGAAACCACTAGGAGAAAATTTAGCAATCTGGCATGCCTCAGTAGTGTCCCTGAGGGACACAACGGACATCCCCATCCTTCTGCATTACCCATCACATGCACCCAGGTCCCTGAGCAAAAGCAGTCCCACAAATAGGCTTGCCTTTGCCTGAAATCCTGAAAATCTAGGCAAATTGTATTGTTCTGATAAGAATGATGATGTTCCTGAGCTGGCATGTTTGTGGCGGGGAGCTGGAGGTTTTGCAAAGTGGGAATGTTTGCCCATCATTCATCTTCCTTGCAAGGTGTGTACAGTGTTTAAGCATAGCTTTCAAAGCCACATTTTTTTTTTCAACAAACGCAATTTTTCTTCTTCTGATTATTTTCATTCATTCATTTTATCTGTAGCCATGGTTCAGAGGGAAAATTTAGGAAAAGCTTCATTTGTCATTGGGAATGTTTGTACTCCTGAAGTGAAATTTGCCTCTGCCACACTGAGATGTTTCTTAACAACGTCACATGGAAATTAAGTTATAGTTCTATATGTAGCGGAATATAGGGTAACATAGATCCCCCCCATATTAGTAGGCAGAACCCTCAGACCCTCTTGCTGTCACCAGAGAGCAGAGTTCAGAGCTGCCCCTCTACTCCCCCTCATGAGAAAGCTGTGAGCCACCATGAGACTTCCCCTCAGCCTCATCTTCTCTGGGCTGAATGAACCAAGGGACCTCTGCCACTCCTCACATGTCTTCCACTCCAGACCCTCCATCGTCTCTGTAGCCAGGAAATGCAGAAGGATTCACTGAATGTTACTGCCCCCTTCTGCTGGATGTTTTTTTCTATTGTATGGCATGATAAATGATGATATTCATATCATCAAGCTGTTTTTTTTTTTGTTTTTTTTTTTTGTTTTTTTTTTTTTTTCCATTTAGATTGCACTTTATTTTAAAGATTAAC
>JANHGO010000459.1:0-40866 GCA_024606505.1 Aquila spilogaster
TGGATGAAATATAGTTCCAGGACAGCAAGTGTCATTTGATCAGCATGTGAAGAGGCATGGGAGAAGAACATTTGCAATATGTTATCTTATACAGAGATCACTAAATCCTGGCAGCTTGGATATTCCAGACATATTTAAGGAGTTGCGAAGTGATAATTAACTTTTGTGTCCAACATTCCAGGGCTGAAATCTTGTTTCCAAGCTTATTCATTCAGGATGGCCCAAGTGTGGCCATTAAAAAAGGCACGCTTATTCTTTTTATCTAGTTTTTCTGTCTCTGTGTATTTAAAAAAAATTCTAAAAAGTGAATATTTTCTAAGCGAAACAATAAATCATAGTAATTTCAGTTTTAACTTTAACAAAAATTATGCTTGGTATCTGTTTCTGTGGTGTAACTATATCCCATCCTAGCATGTAGTAGAAGTTCTTTTTAAATGAGTACACAGCTCATGTGAGGTCTCTGATTTTGTTTTCTGTTATTAGCCAAGGAAGTTGTTTCTGTACAAGCTACTGGTTCAGTGATAACCATTGGGTCAGTAATTACATAACATACATTATCTCAGTGCCACATGTCAGCTAAGGCATGAAGCATTTGCACAGGAGTAGCTGTGCATCTGATTGCAGTGTGAGATTAGACTGCTGCCGAGGAAATTTCTGCAGGCTCTATTTGCACTTTCAAAAAACCTTTCTGCACTGCTAAGACAAGGAACAGGAGCCCTTAACTGCATATAGTTTTCTCATATTCTCTTCTCTAGGTCCCTTCACACATTCTGAGCTATGTGATTCTAATCTGGATATCTGGATACTAGTCAGGAACATCTGTATGTTTTCATCATCCAGATTATATCACCACAAGTGCACACATGCAGCACAGATAATCTCTGCACACACACTAGTCGTGTACAGGCTGGCATGTTGGATTTACTGCTTAACTCTGACTCACAGAGGAGTAGGTATGTAGAAAAAGTGTGCAAACACAGCAGACGGATGCAACCCTGCAGTGAATCTTCGCAATGCTTGCTTTTCTGTCTAGGAAATCCCTGACCTCAGTGCACAACCTCAGTGATGCAGCCACAGATGAGGACTGGGACCAAGTATGAAGTAAGCTGAGTGCACATGATTATTTCAATGTAATTTAACTCAATTTAACATTTAAATCTCCATTCACTGCTGGGATATTATCTTTGACACAATGCGCCCACATTTTGCTCTGTCCTTTACAGCCTGTTTGCAGCTCCACATGGTGATGAATTGCTGGAGTCTTTGACAGCCATGTCACGTTCCCTGACAGCTAGATAAATAGGCATTTCCTTCACCCCCTGACCAGCAGCTTGGCAAGCAGTGTGGCAAAAAGATGAAAAGGTGGTGGTTTTTATGAGGAAAGGATAGATAACTGTAACAAACTCTGTCCCTTTTGCTGATCACGGGCCTCTCCGTTAGACTCAGCTAATGTTGCAAGGCTAAAAAGCTGGAGCTTGCCAGAAAGTGAGAAATGGAGCTGGCTGGGGGCAGTGAAGGAGATGCCTTGGCAGTGCCAGCATTGTCAGGTGGGACTGCACAGGCTGTTATACACAGTGTGGAGTCCTCATAACACAAGTCTTAATGAGGAGTGGCTGAGGGAACTGGAATTGTTTTGTCTGGAGAAGAGGAGGCTCAGGGGGACCTTATCACTCTCTACTGTGACCTGAAAGGAGGTTGAGGTGAGGTGGCGATCGGCCTCTTCTTCCAGGTAACAGTGATACAATGAGAAGTAATGGCCTCAAGTTGCACCAGGGGAGGTTCAGGTTTGATCTTAGGAAAAAAAATATTCTCAGAAAGAGTGGTGAGGCATTGGAACAGGCTGCCTGGGGAGGTGGTGGAGTCACTGTCCCTGGAGGCGCTCAGGAAATGTGCAGCTGTGGGACTGAGGGACATGATTAATGGATGTGGTGGGGATGGGCTGATGGTTGGACTAGGTGATCTTAGTGGCCTTTTCCAGACTTAATGGTTGCATTCCAACCTTCTATGGATCTGTGATTCCAAGCTGTGACACTAGGGCAGGGGTTGGTTTTGGGAGTGCATGGCATGCAACAAGGTGAGACTGCTGCTGATGCCAGGCCTCAGCAATTTGTACTGAGTGACTGCAGCCCAGGTCTTATATTGTGGACTTAATTACTTGATCTTTTGTCTACTGGTTTATCCTTACCTCTGGTCATGATTTTAGATAGCATTCAATCAGTTTGGCTGTAAAAAGCAAACATTTAGGTGAGGAGTGAATGGTAGCTCAAATCCCATCAGTGCTCCCAGCTTGCTGCAGGGCCATGGAGGGCCAGGAAGCACTGCCAGGTGGAAAGCACAGCTTTGTGGCCACATCTTGCACCCAGGACATTGGAGTGAAGCCCAATACGGGTCTGGCTTTTCCAGGTGACTTCCTGGAAGTAGCTGGGGAACAGGGCAGGCATTGAGGCAGGAGGAATTGCAGGGACAGGTGGTATGTAGTGGCAGTGGTGGGCTGGAACAGAGGTGGCTAGGGATGGCTCAGATCAACCATTCTGGGGACCGGGACCTGTTAAATGCTTTCTCTCTGAGCTTCCTGCCCCTGATGCACAAGCTGTCCTGGTTTTGCACACCCCCTGCATACCAGATTTGGAGTAAGTCACAGTAGTTTTCTGCTTTAAACCCACTTGCACCTGTTTATTTCCTCCACTGAATGTATCAGCACTGAGGGCGGCCTCATGCCTCTCGCCTACACCACTTCAGCAGTTTGCCATGCACATCTCAGCTGAAATAGTCTTTTCTGCCTCAAATGGCCCTAGAAACCTATTTAAGAAAACAAATTTTCAAAAATACTTCCTCTTCTTTTTAAACTTTTTTAAAAATTGTAGTTCTAGTTTTTCTGTAGCATCTTAAGGCAAGTATATCAAAAGTCTTCCACTTTTGCTGCCACAGAATCTCACCAGAAGCACAAATTGAGTTGCTAAATTCCTAAACATATTTAGTACACAGGGCTAATTTGTTTCCATTTAATTAATGTGACTTAGGACCAAATACAAGTCTGATAAACGTATAGGGCAGGAGAAGACAACACCTTTGATTGCAGCTTGCTTCTGTTGGTTTTACGTTCTGCTGGAATCCATTGTGAGAGGGTAGAATCACTAGTGTTGGAAATGACCTTTAAAGGTCATCTAGTCCAACTTCCCTGCAATAAACAGGGACATCCATAGCTAGATCAGGTTGCCCAGAGCCTGGAACAGCATGGCCATGGAAGTCTCCAGGGATGGGGCATCCACTTCTCTGGGCAACCTGTTCCAGTGCCTTATCGCCCTCGCTGTAAAAGACTTTTTCCTTATTTCCAATCTAAATCTACCCTCTTTAAGTCTGAAACAATTTCCCCTTGTCTTATCACCACAGACTCTGCTAAAGAGTCTGTCTTCTTCTTTCCTGAAGCTCCCCTTCTATTGAAAGGCCACTATCAGGTCACTACAGCACCTTCTCTTCTTCAGGCTGGACAGCACCAGCTCTCTCAACCTGTTCTCACAGGAGAGGTGTTTCATCCCTTGGATCATTTTTGTGACCCTCCTGCGGATGCGTTCCAACAGGTCTGTGTCTCTCCTGTACTGAAGACTCCACATCTGGATGCAGTACTCCAGGTGAGGCCTCACCAGTGCAAAGTAGAGGGACAGGATCACCTCCTTCAACCTACTGTCCACACTTCTTTTGATGCAGCTCAGGGTGCAGTTGACTTTCTGGGCTGTGAGAGCACATTGCTGGCTCATGTTCAGCTTCCCATCCACCAGTACCCCCAGGTGCTTTTCAGCAGGGCTGTGCTCAAGCCTTTCATCCCTCAGCTTATATTGATAGTGGGGGTTGCCTGAACTCAGGTGCAAGACCTTGCACTTGGATTTATTAAACCTCATGAAGTTCTCCTGGGCCCACTGCTCGAGCCTGTCTAGGTCTCTCTGGATGGCATCCCGCTCCTTGAGCATGTCGACTGCACCCCACAGCTTTGTATCATCTGCAAACTTGCTGAGGGTGCACTTGATCCCATTGCTGATGTCACTGATGAAGATATTAAAGGTTATCAATCCCAGCACTGATCCCTGGGGGACACCACTCATCACTGATCTCCACCCAGACATTGAGCCATTGACCACCACTCTCTGGATTTGATCCTGCAGCCATTTCTTAGTCCATTAAACAGTCCACCCACCAAACCCATACCTTTCCAATTTGGAAAGCAATTTCTCCTTCTTGGGTTTTGCTATGTTGACATAAAAGGTAGGTTTTGCTCATCAGATTGTTTATTCAAATCTATAGTCCACACGACAACTAAGATTTAAGAGTTAATTAAACCAGCAATGATCTAAGCATAAGTCTATAAAGAAGGCAGGGAATCAGATACCTTATATCTTCTCTTAGAAGTCATGACTTCTCTCACATTATAATTACTTTTCCCTGTGGTTTGCATAGGAAAGACTTGTTTCTATACAAGGACAGTTTCAATTAAAAACAGCACAAGAAAGGTTCAGACATAAAGGACTTCATCTGAAAAGCTGATTTTTGTCTGGCAGAGCACTGGGACAAAAGTTTATTTATGAATGTGTGAACAGTTGTATTGCCTTTGATGCCATCATTTCTCCGCTCTGCTTTTAAATGTCCTTTTTTTTTTTTTTTTTAATCAATCCCAGAGCACTTGCTAGAGTTTTGTAGGTTTGGCAACACTCAAACCAAGCCAGAAATACACAGCTACCAAGACCCTGGCACCTAGCCATTGCTCTGGCAATACTATGACTGGCAAGTAGACTGCAAAGGCGATAGAAGTTGGAGAGACGTGGTACTGAACTTTGCAAAGAGTTGTATATGAACTGAAGAAAAAATATACTGAGGTTGCAATCAAGGGGTGGGAGAGATGAATTGTAGGGTTGTCCATGGGACAGAGACAAAGCCAATTGTAGAGCTGCATGAAAAAGTGGCACTCATCAGAGAGGGACTGTGGACTGCGTCTGAGGTGAGGAGAGAGATACTGTAAGGTGCGGTGGGGTCTGTGGGGCTGAACACCGAGGACTATAAACTGGGGATTGTATGGAAAACACACTGGCTAGCAGTGGCAGCTGGAGAGCAGCATCTGGGAATCATTTCTCTTGCTGTAAACATTGTCATTTTTTCTTACTTTTCTTTGCAAGGTGAGATTCTGTATATATTGTAAGCTGCATTAAACTTAGGTCATCCCAGCAGCATGGGTTAATTATGTAGGATCCAACTGTAGATGCAGGCAGTTTCTACAGCCTCTTGAGTTCTGGAAAGGTAGCTGACACAGTGATCGGAGAATGAGATTGCTGTAGAAACTTCTTATGAAAGCTCTTGAGCTACAGCTGAGGTGATGACCTAACTGTTCTTTGAGGGTACTAGGAATGGCCTGTGTTGTAACCAAGTCAGTCAGTGAGCATGTACTTGAAAACAAAGCTGAGGAAACACTCCAAATTATTTCTTCTCTTGTCACTGTTTGACTTTTTTGAATGAATAGATTGCATTTCCTCTTTCTTGCAGTTTTCATTTTTAAATCCCATCTCACCTGACAACAAGGACTGAGAAACAATATTTGGTGATGTCTCATGTCTCAGAATGAAAGTTATTTCCCTGATTCTGAATTTGAGAAAGAAAATGAGAAGGGGGTTGAACAGAAAGATGGCTTCAGTTCCCTGCCCTCTTCATTGAAGAAATGTCTCGTTGTGCAGACAACCTTACCATCTGGTGTCCTGGTGATTTCTCTGGCTCCTTCTTGTTTGGTTCAGAGGGTGAATGAGTAGGTTGTCCAAGTAGCTCCAAGGAAGAAGAACAACTCAAGTGCTGAATAACCATAATTTGTCTAAAACCTGAAGAATCTGGAAAACATATTACAAAAGTATGGTGAACAGAAGATAAGAAAAATACTCACTGAAAACATTAAGTGACAAAGATTTCTTCAGCTCCATTTGCAGTAAATTCAAAGTTTAGATAAAGGTATATAAACACACGTGTATCAACAATGTCTGTTCCTTCAAGCTGTCTGCCTATTCACGTGCTTTATAAGCTTATCCAGAAGGATAGGAAAAACAGTGCTGCATGAATTTCATGTCATTGAATTAATATTTTTAGGCACACAGTCTCTTGCTATCGTACATGTTAGCAGGAATATATTTCAGACCTCTCATTACTTCAAGCAGAGATGCAAGCTGTTAATATAGACTCTTTTTCTTTGCTGACTTAACAGTGAAAGAATAAGTGCTACCAGGACAACCTGCCTGGGGTCACTTAGTTGAAAGCAATTAGCTAGAATCATCTGAGCTTTTCAGCCCTGTTGTTTGCATACAGATATACTTTGCTTTCAATCTTTGAGGGCTACTGCACCTTAAGATAGGCCTTAACAATGGTGTTGCTATCTTTCTTTGGAGGGAGCAGCCTGCCTGTTGATTGTGTCTGAAGTCACCAGAAATTATCTAAACTCCAAGCTTATATAGAAAGACACCAAAGATGACAATGAAGTGAACCCAGGTGTTCTGTTTAATGACTCTTCTTTGGGATTTGTGATATAGAATGGTCTGAGTTTTGCAGGGCTCCCATTTGATTGTATTTTGCAAAAAAGCTCGTTTGGGACATACCATTATAGCTGAAAATGCAATATTTATTTAGGGGTGGAGATTACAGAACTGTATAAAACCTGATTGTGGATGTGGGAGAGAAGAAAGGCTGTGCAGTCACAAGACCACATAATACAGAGGCGAATCTGTATACAAAGCAGGGAGGGGCTGGTGGCAGAAAAGGGCAAGAGACTTCATGTTTGTGGATAGATGTGCATCACTGTTCTCCATTTGGTATCTCTACGATCACAGCTTTCCTGCAGAAAGTATTCACTTTCAAAATAGTTGGCAATGGCCCTCATACCTCAGCAATGACCAGTTAATCTCTCCATCAACCCTGCTGAGATACTGGGATTAACTTCTCACCAGTTAGGGGCCACAAATGTTTAGTTTCATGTTGAAACACAAGGTCTCCTTAACAGTTATCTACACACATTTATTTGCGTCTGCACACAGGTATATGCACACAGCCACATAAGGAAAGCAAGCAATGTTTTAGCTTTGTAAGAAAAAGAATTGCAGAGGATTAGCAGAGCAGGAAAAGAGCTCTCTTCAGTATGGGGATTGTGTCAGGCCCCTCCCTGGGACCTCTATAGGCAGATATGCAGGCAGATAGCTGAATGAATCATTCTCCCCTTTCTTTCCTCCTCTGCCTTTTGATTCCTCGCTACTGTTTCTCATTCTGTTCTGACAAAATCACTATGGATGTAAGCACATCTAGGCTGGGAGCATATAGTGGGAAGACAGAAATTCACGCCTTTTTTTTTCTGCTGAATTAGTTTTCAGTCCATACCACCTGTGGGACACGCTTCATGGATTCAAGCAGAGTAAGCGATAAGAAAAACTTCAATGAGAAGGTGCATCTTTCTGGTATAGTTCTGGCTTTAAATGACCATGAATTCTATGGCTTTTGAGTAACATATTATTTCAGGAAAGTACATCCGATTCTATTCTCCCAGCTACGTTTATGAGAAGAAAAGGGAGGGCAGTGAATAACAAAGCTTCATACTGGAGTCTTCTGTCTTTACTATGAACAAACTATTTCTATTCATTCATGCATCCATCCACTCATCCATCTCTGTCATTAGTTTAGCATCTGAATGCATCCTATACTATGGACCTTAACATTACCTTTTTTTTCTTATACAAATGGGAAGTAGTCAGATTCTTTGATGAGCTCCAGACAAAAAGGAAGAGAATGGCATGAGTCTATGATTTTTTTTTTTCTCAGCTGCTCTAATGTTCTTAATTTAGGGAAAAAAAATGGAGGTATATGAGGGGGAGTGAGGGATGCTAAGCCCAACATTTCAGCAATGCCCTTGAATTCTCGTTTAACCAGTTCACCTGTAATTGTAGCTTATCAGAAGCACATCAGAAGCCTGAGGTAGAAATACAGACAGATCACTGAGCTTGAAAAAATGAAGCCATGGGCTCCTAAAGTACACAGCAAGGCCAAAACCAGGACTGTGCTTTGCTGCAAACATAGTGAAATGTATTAGTCTCTCTATAACAGAGAGATAAATCCTTAAGCTGTGCAGAGGAATGTCTTAGAATCTTTCAATATGCTTCTCTGCTCAGCTCAAATGTTTATTTCTAAAAGTGGAAAAGGAACTAATTCTCCATCTGCAGCCAGTCCTCTGGCTTAGGGCTAGAAGTGCCTGCCAGAATAAACACATAGGCCCTAACTCCTAGTGAAGTTAGGCACCTCAGTACATTTGAGCATCTGAGTATCTGAGCATTAGCTCTTAGGATGGGCTTTCAAACAGTGTTTGCTCAGCACAGCATGTTGTTTCACAGGGGTATCAAATAGCGTGACTTCAGTGATTCATGATTAGGGAGTTATATTGAGGTGAGCGTATAAACCTCTGCCAATGTTTGAGAAACCTAGTCATACATTCAAAGTGAGCACTAGCCTTTTAATAACTTAACTCATCTGGAAAAATCATGAAGGATGTGAGTAATAGGAATTTAGGAAAATTCCCACAAACCATTCAGTGTCTCCCCTTCGAGCATTGGAAGGAAAAGAGCATTAGGAAAGACAGCATGTTTGCTACAGATGGCCTTTTGCACCTGCTGCAAGCCTGATGATGCAGAACAACAGATTTGTGTATTCTAAATTGGGAAAATCTGCAGGAAATGTGAAAACTTACAGAACTTCCTCAAACAATCCTCCATCAGGAATTTGTTTACAGAAGTATTGCTCCAGTGATAGAGCATTCAGAAAAAAAGATACAGTAATTCATATTCTATGAAGAGAAGGTAGCCTTATGACTTCTCACACTTCCTTGATTTTTATACAGAGTTTAAGGGTAACAATCAGCATGTGAAAGACTCTTCGTGTTTTGTATGCTATATATTTCAACTTGACAAGACAGTCATGTGCAGCTATACAAATCATCAAAATGTCTTAGTAGTATGTATTATTAAAATCATAAATGGTATATGACTACATCTGGATGAGCTGAAGATAGGATTTCATAAGACTGCTTGTCTTATCAGTCCAGAAATAAGATTGAGTGACCCATACAAATACCATAAAACAGTATAAAACACCATACAAAATTAATCCTGCTTCAGTCTGAACTAAAATAAAATTTGGAATGATATCTTGAAAGTGATTCAGTTAAGAACAGTGATTAATACACCTGCTCTTTCCATACATATTCTTTCACCATGTCAGTCTATAATACTCAGGCTGGAAATAGAGACTGCTTGAATAACTGGAAGTAAGTGTCCTTTTGGAGAGGCCTTTGACAATTGAGTAGAATAGTGTCTGCTAAAATTTTAACACGTAAAATGAGAACTTTACAAGAACTACTACAGTCATTAACATTTAGAAAATATCGTATCACCACCACAGAACTCTGGTTTGAAATTATTAGGCTGTATTTCAGTGCATCGATGCTGTATTTCCAGATTTAAAGATTAAGTCCAAAAATGAAAATTCTAAAAGACATTTGCTCAGAAAAGCTGTCCTTATGTGTATTGCTGCTGCTCATTCTTTTTGGAGCCACTGAGCCATTTTAGGCTCAGTTCTTGGTGAGTGCAGAAAGGATCACACCGATATGCCTCTTTCAGAGATCTTCCACTCCAGAATTATGGAAGAGGAAAGAAGTGAACTAAAATAAATGAAGCTTGTGAGAAACATATAGTTAGGTATGATTCCAGAAATCATTAGTCTCATGGTCACCACAGACATACTTTGGCAGCCCAAAGGAAGCTTTCAAAAAGTGATTAAAAAGTGTTACGTTTCCGACTTCCAGCAGCACACTTCAGAGTCAGCCTGCAGAGATATTTGGACAGATAGATCTCTCCATACAGCCTAGTGTAGGTATAAAATCCTGAGAATGGAAATTCAAATGTTTTGAGGGAACTTAAAGTTGGTGATAATGATAAATGTAAAGGAAACCCACTGAGTGTCAAAAAACCCTTGTATTCTGGTTGCTTTACCTGTGCCAGTCTTACATGTGACTTCGCAAAGCTTTTCCTTTGTCTTACACATGATACCAGCAGTCCCCATAGCTTCACTTGAAGAGTCTGGAGTGGTTGTACATTACTCCTCATCACTTCCAAAGCTTAGAGAAATGCATCCCTTACTTTCCTTTGCTGAGAGAACCTGGAAAAATGCCCATTGCCATGATACTGCACAGGCTATTTGGCTGCAAACTGTGTATTACTAAATTATTGTTAGCTACAAGGTGACAAAGCTCAAGTGTAAGTAGTGGAGCCTCGTTTTCTATCCTGCATAGAATGAAAAAAAAAGCATAGATACAACAGGAAGGTTTAGAGACATCAGAACTGGTATCTCTCTTCCAAGTAGCACTGCACTTAGTGACAAATGCAGCCTTCATGGGGTCATGGAAGGCATCCTGCACGTCTATGGCTCTTCCCCCACTCACCTTAGATCAGTGTTTGACCCTGCTAGAAGCTCTGCTAAGTAGCAAATTATTTCTTTTACAGACCTTTACATGCCAGAGATATCACCTAGGTGTGGTACCACAGCAATTTGTATTTCATACTGTCATGACCTTGTTTTTAGTAACTACATTAAGATACTTGATAACTGTGTACAAAGTCCAACTCAATGAAATATGTCCTCTTATCCATGATGAATGAATAGGGTTTGTCATTCACTCAGGTTATCTTTTTTTTTTCAACCTTTTTTTTTCTCTTCCCTCATCTGAGAATTTTATTTAGTGGCCAATTGCAATATGCTGATTGCCTGGAGACTTAGAATTGCTTATAGACATGTTATTCAGAATGAAGTTCCTGAGGCTGAAAACCCTGGGGCTGAAATGAGGGGAGAAACCTTTCAGTTTTATCTACCGTATGTATGCTCCCATTGTGTTTTTTTCTTTCAGTAGAAGATGTTCGAATAATTTGGATGCTTTGTTATGAGCACAAATAATCTAATCCAATTTTCATGTGATAGAAAAGAACCTTTTTGTTTTTCTTGGGACTCAGATTCTGTACCAGCAGATATATGAATACAGTGCTGTAGATATGGTTCTGATTGTCATTAAATATTCATTAGATCGTGTTATTCCTCTGTTTAATGGAATTACAACATTAGAATATCTGTTAATTCTATATTTGTTACTTTTGCATTCAAAACTTCAATTTTAAAATCCAGACAAATGTTCTCCCTAAGAAGAAAGGCAAAATCTAACTGTTTATGCTATGGAGATATAATAAAATAAGAAAAATAGCTACACAGTGCCAGGGACAAAATATTTCTGCTTCTGAAACATTGAAGAAAGCTGTATTTTCAGGACAATGTGCCTAATTCCCGCACCTACAATTTAAACATCTACTCTTGTAAATATTATCTTATCTCATGTCTCTTAGCTCGTCTCCCTGGCCCCCCCTTTTTAGTCAGTGGCCAGAAAGGACACAATGCATCTGGATTCTTTTAGTCATCTGCATACAGATGAGAGGAATCAGGTTGTGGAAGTGCCTGTTCATCACCATTAACTGTGAGATCAGTTAAAACAACTCAATCAGCTTCTAAGGCAGCATTTGTAGCTATCTTGATTAGGTCAGATATTACCTGCCCCGGGCAACACTTCTGCTGTAGTTCAGAGGACAGACATTATCTGGTCCTAAAGAAAGAACAAGAAAACTAGTTATAAGCAAGGTAGAACAGAAAATCCTCACTGAAAAACGCAGCAATCCACCAAAGGCAGGCTAACTCACTGTCACTACTTTCTGAGGATTGACATAGGAAAAATCCGAAGATGCTTGTTTTGAAAAGACTTCTTTGTTACCTACTCTTCATAGTTACATGGTTACGTGGTTACTTCCACACATTTATTAGCTTGTGTAAACTCCAGCAAATATTTTTTCTGAGCGTAATTTACTTGTAAATGTAGGTTTTTGTTCATTTGTTTGAAACCTTCTGTGTAATTAAACAGTTTTTGTCCTTACTGTACATGATTAAAAAATTTGTACTGCTACATTACTATGCAATACCTGAAGAAGTAATCCATCTCTTTTTTTTTTTTTTTTTGAATTTATTTTAATGGAATGCTACATATTGTATGAAAATCTATCTAAAAAGTTTGATTTCTGTCAGTGGGTAGTAGGTATGTTGGACTTATGCTTCCCATTTTAGTTTTCATTAATTTTTAACAATTTACTTCATTTTGAGCATTACCCCATTGTGAAGTAGCTAAACTAACAACATTTTTATCTGAATTAATTGTGAATTGAAAGATAATGAATGAATCTGTTCATAATTTGTTCACTTTCTCCAACCATTTTTCACCCTCAGCTGTATGGTAAGCACAGCAAGAGCCAAGTTCCTGCCCTAGGTCCATGTTTGGAAAGGGATGTTTGCCATGTAGCCTCCCTGATTAGGCTCTTTAAGGAGCTGTGTTGGAAATGCATCAGTGGTTGGGTGAATGCTGCTGTGGTTTCTTCTGTGGTCTTCATCATTGTTCCCTCTCAGTTTGACCAAAAAAAAGAAAAGAAAAGAAAAAAAGTGACTTTTATCCAAATCTCTCTTCACTTTGAATCCTTTATTGGTTTCCTAATGGCCATTTCACAAGCAGACTCCTTGTATTGGCTTGGAAGACTTTCTGAAAATCTCCAGACTGCAACTTCAAGTGCTCCTTGTATTAGTTCACATTAATGTTTTGATGATTACGCCCTTGCTCTGAGTGTGGGTGACATCTTCTCATTCTAATATATTTGTAGTGGAAGTGCTCTAAGTTTTACTCATGGAGATGTTGTCCCCTTCTCCTCCTTTACTGATTATGTGGTGAGGCCCAATTGTATTGAATGATATCTTTAAAATGAATGGAAGTATCATCAAAACACGACTTGTGCCAGATACAAGCAGTTACCTTTTAAGGTGAAGCTGTGATTTCCATAATCCCTTAGTCCTTTCTCACCAAGTTGGTAGTTCTCATTGTAGCAACACATCTAAATTTAGATTGCACATTCTTTGCCTATTAGATTGCCTATTTACTGTGCCAAGTGCAGAGCACTGTTCAGGCCCTGCGTACTTTGGCTACAGGTTAGGATTACTCACAGCTGGGGTGGCATGAGGCTGCTGGCTTGCTGACCTGGCCTTCGTGCAGCAAGCACGCAGTGCTATGCCTGTTTGGAATTCATTCCTGGTGCACATTAGGGTATGATCTTTGGCCATTAAACTTAAACCAAATCTGGAAATGGCTTTTTAAAGGTTACACCTTTGCTTCTGTGAGATCATGGGACTAAAGAACTGCTTAAGTTCCTTTAGGATCCCCCTGTTTTCTATGCAAAAATGTTTCTGGAAAGGTACTCTACATAGAAAGAACTCATCTGCATGGAGCTCTTTCCTCTCCCCTTGAATCTTGCATCCCGTTGAGTGACAGGCAGCCACTTCCATTTTCTTCAGTACTGGGGGGAAAATGTCCAGTGTCTGATAAGCTGCAAGCAAGTTGTGTGTGTGTGTTTTGGGGTAGGTAAGCATATTCTGTGATGAACAAGGAGAATTTTCTGGATGAATGGATCAAGTGTGTACTTGTCTAGATCACCTTAAAAAAAAAGGAACAGAAGAGCAACATGTTATGTAAAATGAACATTGAAAGGTAGCAAAGAAGATAATTTCTGACTGCTGTGCTTAGCACAGCTGCAGACTTTTCATTACGCTCTTCCATTTGCTGGCAAATGGCATGAAGCTCGTGTTGCATCCCAGATGCTGCATAATTATTTTTCAGGCTCAGTTAGTACTTTACTAATTTGTTTGAGGATGAATGAAATGAAGGCATAGTTTAATCTAATTAATTAATTAAAAAAAATCTGGGTAATTTTTGTGTTTAAAAATGTCAAAGTGAAACATTTGAACTTAAATAAACACATTTTGCTTCCTTGGCTGGAACAATTTTGTGAATTTGCCATGGATTTCCATGAAATTTTGCCTGACCACGACATCTTTTTTTTTTTTTTTTTGAGAATAATATACTCAGAGAAAAATATTTCTGAGTCTTTCCATATTTAGAAATCTTTAAGAGGGAAAATTGTATCTGTCTGCAGGATTAGGACCTCCTGTCTTTCCAAATGTGTGGCTCTTGGGGGTGTAACTGGGTGTTTGTGCCAACAGCAGCAGGCAACGTAAACAGCGACTCATGAACACTTATACTACTTTGTTATAATTTTGGCAAGCTGGTCCAAAGCAGCTGTTTACTGCAATGCCTGCCTCATCCAGGCCTCTTCATTGCAGTTCCCCTGGAATTGTCCCTGACAGTTGCAGCCTCTTCCCTCTAGATCCCTCCATTGCTTCGTCTTTCCCTTTAGCTTATCGTATTCCTGCCCCCAGTGCAAGCAGGGCTTAGAAAGCCGGTATGATTTTGAAATTACTACAATGTTTGTGGCCACAGATTTTTTTTAGTTTGTTTTATCATCTCCTGTCCCTAATTTTTGGCTGTTCTTACTGTAAACAATTCAGGGTGTGGACTGCCTCCTCCTCTTTGTCCACACAGTGTCTGAGATGGTAGATTTCTGTTCCTGGTTCACTGTTAACAGTACTACTAATAAGCATATAGATAGAATGAATAACAAAGTTTTCTGTATTTATCTAGTTAAGAAATAATGAAAAAACGTGATTCTTGTCTCAAAATTCTCTGTGTAGGAAGCAAAATAATCATGTCCTCTTACGGTGGGATTCTTGCATGCTTATTTTGCTTCAAGCATGTTTTGTATTTTTGTCTTCCACTGGCAGTCTTGTGTGACTCTACATAGCAGTCTCTCTAGCACAGTAAATCTTAACTGTTATTTTTCTTCCCTTTTTCCTGCAGACTGTGTTCAAATTTCTGAATCTCTGTACCCTCAACCTTATATAAATTCTTTTCTATCTATCCTGCTCTGTAAAGATAATTAACAGCAGAGTCCTGTAAGAAGTCAGCATGCATAAAAGCTGGGATAGACTCCTATGCTGCAATTTGTTTTAAAGCATCGATGAAACCAAGTTGATAGAGGTATTCAGTGCATCCTACAGTGATTCCTTATCTCCTGTGAGGGCAGTCTCTCAAACAACTGCTTGCCAGCATTTCTCTGACTCACCCAGCAAAGCTGGGATTGTAACAAATAGAAACGAACACTTTCCAAGCTTTAATCCGAATGTCCGACACCCAGTTCCCAACCTGTGCTAGAAGGGCTTGCTTACATATTCAGTCCACGAATCCTCTTATATAAAATGCTTTCCTAGGTCACTTAAAAATCGTTTCATGATGACTCAGTCGTCCATAATCTTTAAGGAGCTTTTGGCACCGCTTGGTGACTTCTTGGAAATTTGAGGAGAGCAAATATAAGGCGCACTGTATAAGTGTGTGAGGGAAAATATTTTTGCAGGGCTCATCATTTATAGCTCAGCAAAGATCAAGCATGAAAATAGTACAGTCTCAATTAGCTGCTAGTCTGGATGATACTGGCAAGCTGTAAATAAAAACCATCTGTGTGTTGCTGGACTGTGAATAGGCTCCTTTGAGCAGCCAAGGAATGGCTTGAGCTGGCTGTCGGAGACTCCAGTCTGCAAGACAGGATTCTGACCTGATCAGCTGTTGTGCTTTGTTTTATTTTATTTTCTTTTAAATTAACTTGTAATAATCTTCGAGTTAACCTTAAGCTGAGGTCAGTCTGAGGCTGCATAGACAAGATATGTGCATGATGCTGAAAACATCTAAAGGGTTCTGATTACTTCAACTACTGTCAATCTAGTTACAGACCTTAATATAAGTTAGAAACTATTCCGGTCCCATGAATCTCTAGTCTTCCTAGCAATAGGATAGGACCAGGCTTCTCAGGCTATTTTTTTTAGATCCTGCATTTTTTTTTTTTATTATATATCAGTGATGAACACATGGTGTTCATTTCCCTCCCAAAGCAGAACCACCAAAGCTTTATGCAAACACAGATGAAGCATTTTTTCTGCAGACTAAAAGTTCCTGGGCAAGGAAATTCGCTGCCCTAAATATATGTATAGATATAAAATTGAAAATATCACTTTCCTACATGTTTCTAAGGACCACTTTAAAATCTAATCTTCCAAATAAGAATTTCGTGCTCCTGAAAGATCTTTGCATGACATAACGTGCTACAGTGAGATCTCCAGATTTTGTAACTGATTATCTCAGAACTTTGTAAAAAATCCTCTTGTCCTGGAAATTTTTTACCAGAATCAATCTGAAGACAAGTCTTTCTACTGAACGTTTAATGTATTTTATGTTGAAGTTACTTATGACCATCAGTTAATTAAATTCCTACTTTGGAAAGCCATTAGGAAAATGTTTTTGGAATAATAAAATACCCATTTGTTTCAAAATATTTTCATAGTTGAAAGATCAGCTTGGTCTACAGCACAAATGCTCAGGTTTTTAAAATATTTAAAAGCAAAGTTTGTTTAAAAATAATCTACATGAAATATTAAGATTTACCAAATCACCTTTTTTTCTAACCTCACAAAAAAGTCAAATGTTCCAGCTTTGGTTGAAGAAAACTGTTCAAATCTTGAACATTCTTGCAGAAGAATTGGTTGTGATACTGCTTTTTTAGATGGCATCCTTTCATTTTGCAGATCTTTCAAATCTATTCTTCATTCTCTGTGAAGTGATCAGGTGTTAATCAACATTACTCTATTAAGTATGGAATTCTCTGTTTTAAGTTCCCCGGGGATGGTACTGTTTGCATAGGTGCCCTAGCTGGGGAACTGAATTAATATACATCTTTCTTGACTAAAAGGCTTATTTTTCATGTCTTGTCTGTCTTTTTGCAAAGATGAATGCAAAATCTCTTTTAGACTTGCGTTTCCAATTAGCTATTTTCACTCAACAGGCTTTATCTCTGGCCGATGTTGGTTCATTAGTATGGAGAAAAAAATTTCATGCTTTCACCTGCAAGCTTGATTCTTTCCCCACTGAAATAATTGAATGTGTCGCCACTAGTATCAGTGGAAGAAATGTCTGGCCCCACATTACTATTGTTTTTCTCCTGAAAAAGTTGCAGGCTTTCCAAGAGAAGAGGTTAGACAATAGGTTGATCTCCATTAAACAAAACATTAGGGCATATGGGTTTTCTTGTTCAGTACTTTTCAGGCTTCCCATTTGTACTGAGTATGCTTGCTCAGCTGATAGCACTCAACAAATACCTTCTGTCTTTTTCAGGGTATTTGGTCTTGCTAACAAAATGAAGCTAACTTAAGCATGCTACTCAGGAATGGGCACATAACTGTAACCAGCTCTGCGTGGGATAAAATAGGCTATGATTTTCTGTATTCACTTTTTCTTCCTAGCAGACTTCCAGATTGTTTAAAGCACTGAAGTGAAAACAATGTTCTGGCTGTAAAAAGACCTGCTACTCCATTCAAGTGTACCTCTCTCAACACCACAACAAATGGCTGTTTTTCTATAGTAGACAAAGGCTCCAACCAATAACACTGTGCAAATGCAGGAAACCTTAGATTCATGAGCAGTTGGCATAAAAAATCACTCTCTCTTCTGTCTATACCTGCTTAATTTTGCCTATGTTCAGTTTTGATTAGCTTCCTACCACAAAGGTGATCATGAAAAGTATCTGAGGATGGAAGAAGCTGGCAGTTTCTTAATTTATGGCATTGATGTTAATCCACAAGGACAGACTTAGAGTTTTTGTTTATAACCTCTTTAGAAATCCACTTTTATTTGTGAGACTATTGGGAGACTATTACCTGTGGGAAAATTGGATAGAGTACATGGAAAGATGACTTTGTTGTACTCTAATCAGATCTTTTATCCATGGATGGTGAAGCCTAAGAAGTTAATGGCAGTTGGATGACCTTCACCACTGTGTTGGAGAACTTTTCTTACTCTTTACCAGGGATGGCTAAATTTTGGAAGAGAGGTAGGGAAGGAACACAGAATAAGGAAGACTAGCACCACAGCACCCAGCCTCCATCTGCCTCCTGTGTTACTAATCACATTGGCACACTTGAATAATTTTTCCTGCTTCAGCTGTGAAGAAAACAAAATGGCTGTTCCATCTCCATTCCATCCTTTGGCTAAAATAAATTTGAAGATGAGATTTGACAGACTGGACAAATGTATGGTGGTTGGAGAAGTTGATTTTTGGAGGTAGAACCGAAGATAGCCAGCATTTCCTTATCTCTGATTTTTGAAAGATTTTGAGCATCTGCCAACTCCTTTTTAAGCTGGTATTTGTAATTGCTTTAAGGTATTGCGTTTACGTGCTCTAAGTGTTTTTTGAAATTGTTTCCAAGGGGAGAGTTTTCTGAGATGTTACCAAAAATAAAGTAAATGACGCACAGCTGAATTCCTTGCCTACCTGTTCACTGCACTGTTCCAGTGACACAAGAAGCCACAGGCATGCATGGCTCGCAGGTCCTGCACCCAAGGCACCACTCCCTCAGCATGCTGCCGCTTCTGCCTTCTCCCTCCATTCTAGCATTCCCATCCCTCCTTTCTCATTTCCTCCACAAACTTAACTCTCAGTTGTCTGACCAAGTGGTTCTTACCTCACAACCATGGCCTGAACCTCATAATCATAATAAGTCCATTAATTACAAGACTTCTTCTACACAAATAAATATTTGTTAAGGTGCTTATTATTTAGATGATAGAGAGAGTGTTTCCTGTTTATCTTGTTCTGTTCTTATGAAGTTACCTTCTACAAATAAGTACTTAGGCTGAAGCCTCATCTTTCATAGGATCAGTCTGATTTTACCAAGGTGAGTCCACATCCTGGAGCCTGCAATTGCTCCTTAGTACTCTGGAAATTATATTCTTGCTCACAAAAACTTTATTTTGCAATGCTGTGTTGTAGGTATGTGGTGCCATCACCTTGTACTGTTCTGTTGTGATGTCACTGCATAGCAAAATGCTACCCTGGCATTTGCAAAGTAAGAAGTATTGCAACCCAAAACAAGAGATTTAGGAAATTTTTGTTTCTAAACAGGCCTGGTGAGATTGAAACAAATCAACAGTTCAAAACATATCACAGTAGTTTTTAAAACAAAATGTTGCTCATTCTTCTATTACTAAGCAGCTTCACAATTATTGCTTAGTAAGTAGGAAGCTTGTTAATTGTTTTTCTATTGAAAAGTCTAATTAAATATTTGGCTTAACTGAATAAGAGATTAAAATTGATATGAAGGAACATGACATGAATACCTGGCTTTTCTGATAATGGAGAAGATGTGTTGGAATGGAAGTATGTGCTATCAAACAACCTCTGCAGGAAGTGCGCAAGGACCTGATCTATTTCAGTTTAATTCCCAAGAAAAATACTGTACAGAAATAGTCTTCTCCTATAAATACAATTTTTATTCATCTAGTTCTTACATTGCTTGTTTTTCTCAAGAGCAGCTGAGCTCAACAAAACACTGTCTCCTTTTCATTCTCTGCATAAGGAATCATCCTGTCACTCCAGGTAGAGAATGGAGGGGATGCTTCAGAGCAGTTCTGCCTTTCCTAGTGATAATTTGATTACTCTACTATCAGTGCAAATGGCTTTATGTTAAGAACTAGTTACATCAGTTCTGAGCTATTTCTAGAACCTCACAAGCAAAGATTAGCAATTTCCTCTCTGATAATCTAACTGGATAGTAAATCTAAGATCTAAGTAGTCTTCTTGCTTTAAATGGTCTTAGTGTCTACATCTACAAAGC
This sequence comes from Aquila spilogaster, assembly GCA_024606505.1. NCBI lineage: Eukaryota > Metazoa > Chordata > Aves > Accipitriformes > Accipitridae > Aquila > Aquila spilogaster. Next base: position 19,738 of record JANHGO010000459.1, read on the forward strand.
CATCTATGTTAGAAGAACAATTTAGCAGCAGCATTACTTTGGAGAACATGCATCTAAATGATATAAATTATTCTGTTAATCATCTTCCGGATAACACTGTTCGAAGCATTATGATTTCTTCATTTTGTTCACAGTTCTGCATAATAATAAGATGTAGCAGTTCCTTCTTGTTATACACAATGATTTTAGTTGAAAGATGAATATATTGCCAAATGTAGTTAATTGCATATGGGCCAGCTGATTAAAAGGATTTCCAATTAAAACGTCAGAAACATGTTGGAAGCTGGAGCCAGAGCTTTACAGCTCAGCGACCAAGCTGCTCCAAACAAATGAATTAGATCACTACATTGATTCAGATACGGGCTCCAAGATAATGTGTTTTCAGGTTGCTATTTTCAGCATGGATGTGGACATTATTAGAGAGCAAAAATGCTCTATTAGCCATTCACCTACAGAATTAATATTCATAAAGATTCTCTTGCAATAACAAAGCTTGGAATATTTCAAGCAATGTGCACAAGCATATGGAAAGAGTGCTGTACTGGAAACAGTTTGAAAGATTATATAAGATAAATATCTGAGCCACTCATGATTTTTGAAAGAAGATTTATAATACAATCCTTTCTGTTTGCCATTGCAGTTTTGTACTTATCCATTTACAGAAAGATTCAAGAGGATACTTCTGACAGCAGAAAAGTAGAGGAAAAGGAACCTCAAGACCCAACACTGCACTGTTGTCATCAGAGTTGGTTTTGCTGTTGCATCAAGTGGGATCAGGATTAATCCTGAGACATTAGGCACAGATACAACAGAAACAGACAACCGAGGGAAATTTTTGACATTTTGTTTTTACCTGCATTTGATAGTTCCTTCAAATGCTAACATCCCTGCTTGATAGGTACAAACTATGACAATGAAAACCAGGCAACGCCTTGAAAACCACTAGATTTTAATCTTTTGCAGGACAAGTTAGAAGAATACAATATAATTGTTGGGAGAGTGAGTCAGCCTCATTTCCTGGCCAAATTATATTTAGGGTTACCAACTTCCTTTTGTCGGTATTCCTCCACTCTTTCAGAGACACTGTAGTCTGCATTCAGTCTCATAGTATTGTGATGTGGTGTTAAAGATCTCCTTCCTTCCACTGAGTAAGTGACTGCACTGAGGTTGTGGGAAGATTGATTCTTGCTGGCTAAATCATAGCATCCATTCTTGGGTTAGTTTTTATGTTAAAATGCTGTTGAATTATAAATTTCAAAGGACATGTATTATTTTTTATCATCTTTATTATTTTACGGGTCTTTTTTTATTCCTGTTGAGAACGATTACTTTGAAATATTGTGTAACATCAAGTATTTCTAATTATACTTCTTTAAGAAAATGAACTAAAGTGATCTCCAGTTGGATCTAAGGGGCCACATGATCTTTGATCTAAGTATTTTATCCCATTTAAGCAGTGTTCACATGATATACAGATAGAATTTCAGAAGAAGCTCAGCATTTTAAGCACTATATAGTGATATTGTCTTGATGAGGCAATATCATATTTAGTGGTGGTAGGTTTACTTTTTCTAAACATACTCCACAGGTCTAATCAAAAGTCTGACAAACAGAAACATGCTAATCTTACAATAATAAAAATAATTATATTTACAAGGGGAAACCTCAACCTCTCTTTACCTGCAGAGCACTAGGATATTGCCTTTGTGATCTGATGACAGACTGCCCTTGAATTCTTACATCATGAAATAAAAATGACAACAGAGGAACCTCCAAAGGAATGAGTCTCTCTTCTGAGATACACAGTATATACCAGTTGTGTTTGAATCACTCAGTGAAGTACTTATGGAGTCTCAACACATTGGTATAGTATGTTAAAGGTCTTGTGTCACGTGCGCTAATAGCAGGGTAGAGAGCTGGTGCTAATCTCACCTTTGTGCACTCAAGGTATAGTCACTCTTCACAGAAGTAGCACCTTGATACTGTTAGACCTTCGTTGAGATTTCTCCCCTGTGGCCACCGTACTGATGGACAGGAACAGGCTGAGAGGTGACCTCAAATCATGCATCTCTGTCTGTTCCTCCCATGCCCCAGGGCTGGGCTCCTCCAGGCTGGGGAAGATGGGCTTTACCAACCTGCAGGGCTCACTCTGCTGCCCTGCGGTTTCCCCATTGGCAGAAGTCAGCATGAACCCTAAGTAAATTTGTTTCTTGATGTTTACAGGCTTGCAGGTTGCTTTGGTAATGTGGTTAAATCTCATTCTGTGTCTGTTTGCTTTCATCTCTGCACTCATCTTTATCAGATGACCAGGAACTCTCTTTTCCCAGTGCAATCATTCTGTTGTTTATGAGGGACTGAAGTTAAGCTGACTCCAGCAGACTAGGCCTCTTTCAGCATTGTCATTCACAGGGGCTATGCCATTCCTTCATCTGCTTCATATTCCTCAGCAACACAGCCAAATCAGCAATGCCAGTGCATGCCCCCATTCTCCCTCTCCACAGCAAGTGGATGCAAGCCACCCATCCCTTCAAGGGATAGGGAAACCACACCGCATTTCCATAAGGCATAGCTCAGCTCTGACTGCACCCAGCAGAGCAAAACATTGGTGTCAGGTTTTCCATGTGTGGTAGAAGCCTGACTTCAGTTGCCTCAGGCGATCAGTGTGCTGACGCTAGGTGCCAGGTAATGTGGGGAGAAGTGGAGTCTAGTCAGAAACATTTTGAATAAATTAAAGGGTTTCTATTCCTTACTTTGCCTCTCCACATCCATCATCTTATCTGGAAGAACAACAGCACACAGACAGTGAGGAGTAGACAAGGAGGACTCATCCTTTGCATTTCAATAAAGGATCACGTCCTTGTCATTTAGAGTTGAGCCTCTTTGTGAACGGAAGTATTAAAGGCTTAGTGAGTCATTTATACCTAGTTATACCTCCAAACATCAGGGCGATTTTCATTGCAGCTCAGGGTCACCGCCTGCATGTGTGTGCAGAGGTGAAGAGGACTGCCCACTGTGACTGCCTCACCAAAAGAGGGGTTAGCTAACAATTTGTTTCAAATGAATTAACAGACTAAGGGAATCCTCTGCGTGATCAGCTTCCTAAAATAACGCTGCTTACTTGCTGTGACAGTAAATCCTAGATTAACACAGTGTTCTCCCTTCCACCTTTCCTTCTATTTCTTACTCTCACAAAAAGAAAAATAAAGTCTCCTCCTCCTAAAATAGGATATTGGATGTGACTGTCAAGAAACCTGCGTTTCAAGGAACGTGCATTTCATCTGGATCACATTACATGCAAGAGAAAGCTGAAATCCTGAAGCTCATGAAAGCTGACAGAAGCACTGCCTGAAAAGAAACTGTGTAAGACATTCCAGAATTGCCCTAAAACTAGGCATGATGTATTTGCTTTGCAATATCAAGAGCAGAGGTGTACTAACACAAAAAATTCAGATCTCTTTTATGCTAGATTAGTGAATGATGTAAATTATCAGAGAGCTTAGAGCTCAGTCTTTAATCACCATTAAAAGCTATTGTTACCACAGGGAAAAAAAAGTCTGTAATACTGAGTGGGATGGTTTTCATACCTATTTTGATTGCTGGACTTGGAGGAATGACAAACGTCCATTTCTTTCCACCCTTTTCAAAAGCATCAGCAATATAGACCATCTCAAACAGATTGTGAGCATAAGACACTGACTGACTTGGAGCACTGTAGGAGTTGGATGGCTGTGGGTCCATTATGATATGGCATGGAAAGAGTGCTGCTTTTGGCAATAATCTGACTTAAATGGTCTTGTAATTTGTTCTACATCAAAGCCTTATTCTCTTTTCTGCATCACTGTTTTGCACGTATGTGATACATGCAAACATGATAGCTACATTATGGGAAGCTCTGAGCAGTTCATGAGAGAGTTCAAAAAAGTCCTCGATCCTCCAATAAACTCCCTTAAGTGGGGAATTCAGGTTGTTCACACAGGTCTGCAAGTTCTCCATTATTATCCAGCAATCCCTTTTCTTTCAGGTGTCTTATAAGGCAATAAACATTTATTTATATTTTGAAGGACAGAATGCTTCAGAATCCCAATAAACCTCTGTTTTGGATATGGCTGGAAAAAATTACCTCCTTTATTTCTCCCACTGAGCTGTCTAATTTCTCTAGTTCTGGGTTACATTCACTGCAGTGTCATAAGAAAATGCTGCTTCTAACAGCACTATACAGAAGGAAGAGGAAAAAAAGAGATTTCGAACCTGGTTTGAAGATCCAACCAGTTCAAAAGTTCATAAAAATTCTGTATTGTCAGGGGCGAAGGTACCCAAGCGCACTCAAGCCCATAGAGGTCATCCATCATTCTTGTTGCTCTTCATCTCATCTTGCCCCCAGAGAGCAGAGAACCACTGCCACTTTGGGCAGAAGTCAGATTATGACTGTCATTAGCAGCAAAGCCTCATGAGACCAAGGCTCAGATCCTCAACAGGATTTTCCAGTCACAGCTCTCACATTTTACTGCCCTGTGCCCTAAGCAGGGTTCAAATTCTCCCATTGGATAGACAGTAGTAGATAGATCAGGCAACCCAGAAAAAGATGCAAAAAGGAGGAGTTGCAGGCTTGTGGGTACAGAAGCCCAAGGCACTACAAGGCAATATTCCCACCTCCACCCTGGCTGCCTCCCATCCTTTATGGCATTTTTAAATTAATTCTTTGTTATATGAAAGTCTCACACAGAGTTCAAGGGAGGATTAATCCACCTGAGTGGAGGTTAGTAGCTGGCTGGATTTGTGCAGGATCAGTTGTGTTAAAAATGCTCTCAGCATGCAAGTCAGGATGACTCTTTGAATTGACAGACATGGCAAGGAAGACAGCAAGAGCATGCATAATCCTCTGGTTTCTGGTACAGAAGTCTCATCTGCTGGACACAAGGATTGTACAGGTCTACCTGGTCACAAGTCAGGTGAAACCCAAGCACAGCATATCATTTGGCATGGCCAAAAGTTGCCTTCAGTGTTGCCTTCAATGCTAAGCTGAAGCAGGGAAGAACCTCATCCTGTTACGTGATCTCAGCTGCCAAGAGCATTGAATGTTGAACAGATGAAGGCAAGGCTGACAGCAATTGTAGAGGAAAGGCAGAGATTCATCTGCACTAGTGTGTATGGGCATCTAGTTAGGAATCAAGTACAAATTGCTCTGTTGGTAGTGTCGGGATTTGTTTTTTTTCTTCTCTTGTGAAGAAACTTTTGACACTTCAAGAACACTGTTATAACACATGAAGTTCTTCTGGATATGTTTGATATTAAATCACAGTCATGCAGAGGTTATATCTCCAAAACTGGAATTAGGAGAGATACAGAAACTTGCATCCCTTGTAGCTCTTGCCCTGGTTCCATTCTATACTATTTTACACTCCATGGGAGTAATTAAAGATAATGCAAGAATCTTATTTGAATTCTTTGACTTCAAGTGTCCTTATTATCACTGAAACATCATTGGAAGCCAGAGAAAATTTTCATGTGAACTCAGGGATGAATTGTAATAGGTAAAATTTGTGGCATATTAAACCACACTGCCATTCACATTAGCTTGAACTTGTCAGGTCTTTATTTAGCAGAACTTGTCAGGTCTTTATTTATCGTTTTATGATTTTTTTATTATTTTATTTTTATTTTTGTATTTTCTGATTTTTTTATATTGCTGCTGTAGCAAGTTTTGCATTCAGATTATTATTCTCTGGCAAGAGGATATGAATGAACTGGGATTCTGCAAGTCAGCACCACTGCAAGAAGGACTTTAGGGTCAAAGCAATCAGCTGCTATAGGCATAAAAGCATTACTCTAAAATAGCATTGCAGCATCTACAGAAGGCACAAAAAAATCAATTTTTCTTTAGAGAACACAGAAATAATGATGATGTATTTTTACACTAAGAGGGAGAATGCAATTTTTGATGATGTCAGGTCCTTTAGGTAGTTGGTGATGTCATTCTCAGGTGTTCTGGATGGAACAGAAGAGCCAGCATTGTGATTTTCAACAGTAATGGTTGGGTCTGCAATTTTATTTAAATAGATGCCAGTCAAAAAAGTCTGGATTTTAATGAAATGTCACTTTACTATAAGGAACGCATTGACCTGCAAAACTGAAAAAAAGCATCCATCATGGGAACCCAGTTTCTTGTGCAATCTCTTCCTTGCACTCTGCTCTTCCTTAGAATGCAACAAAGAAACCAAAAGCAATTTGCCATTTTGGCTTAGAATCAGAAAACTCTGGGGCAGAGGAAACTGCCCAGCACGAAATTTATTTTTTAATTAAAGTGCCATATTTTGAACGTGGAAAATATTTCCTGTCAGGTTTGCTTTGATCATAGGATGAATGCTTATGTTGGTTCCTCATACATCCGACCTCATATGTTCACCTCTATGTGTTGGGTGATTGCAACTCAGTCCCATGTGGTACAGCCACACAACACAGGACAGGAGCGGTTTGTGGTGCACTGTGGTTCAGAATCTGCAGGAGATGCTGGATTTAACTTTTTTAGAGTGACTTCAGCTTTGAGGCTAGCAATACAAAGGGCTGTGAAAAGATGTCTTTTTGCAGGAAAATAGGCCAGGATAAGCCCCTGGGCTTCAAGTCAGTTCTCCATCCAATGATGGGATTTCACTCCTGACAGCCTGTGAACAGCCAAGTCAGCGCAGCAACACTGCATGCTTCGCAAGCTAAACCTAACTAGGGGTTCAGTAAAGGAGCTGGGCAAGATGTATCTCCTGCCATGTTTACTTATTTGCAGGTGAAATAAGACACAGCCAACAAGTAGGGAATATAATGCCCTAATGCACATTATCACTACTGAATGTACATAATCAACACGCTTATTATATACAGCCAGGTACATGCTCTTTCTTCAAAACTATTTAATCATATGACTATCTCCATAAAATTTAGGATTCAAAAAGTATTTGAGTATGTAGAGAGTGGAAAAGAACATTTGAATCCCAAACTGGTATTTTTAAAGCAATTACTGCTCATACATAAAAATCAATCCAGATAGAAGTGTAATCAAAACTGGAAATGGAATGGAAACAATTTAAAAAAATCAAAGTTATTCCATTTTAAAACTGCCAAAGCACATGTCAGTAACTAAAAAAAGAAGTCATTTTTGGATAAAATAGCTTTTTTCTTTTTTACTTTACATCAGAAAACCATCACTGAGGAGATCTTCAATCACTTCACAGTCTGTGAAATCTCTGATCTATGAATCTTGAAAAGAATGGTGAAAAGCTGATGAAAATTTCCCATTAGGCACACATCTATCATTATACTCTCCTAAGCCTTGTGATAGTGTTGGGGAAGAGGCTCATACTTCAGTCTGTCCCCATCCAGAGGTCCCCACCACTCAGGCTGAACTGCTCAGCACCTGCTGACTGCAGCCGAACCTCCAGGTAGGATGAAAGATCACCTCTGGCCGGCAGACAGTGACAGGAAGACAAGAGAGGTAATGTCTTCAGGCAATTAAAAGCTGAAGCTAGAAGATGTGTGTGAAATGATCACTCAGAGCAACAGCAGAAAAGCAAAGAGCAAGGCAGATTTGTTCAGACTTTTGAGGACTCTGGCCAGGTCTCTTTCTGCTCTCTTTTATGTGTACAGGTCAAATTCTGCATGGGGAATTTCTGAACAAGATATTTTCATTTTGACAACTGATGTTGGCACGGATTATGTTTCTAGATATTCCTCAGAACTCCACAAATGCACAAACTCTTATTTACATCTAGCATCCCCTAAGATCATAGATACCTGCAAGCACGGTTATTTCTGGTGCTTTTTTCAGCTTTAAGGAACTAGTAGACACTCTGTGCAAGTCTGATTGCACATTTTAGGCAAGAATATTTTCTTCTATTGGTCTTGAAGTCAGATAGGTATGGGGAAGTCCAGAAGTTTTTATCATGACTGAAATTTTAGGTGTTGCTCTCAGGAGACACTAGATCAGATGTGCTTGAGGGAGTTCTGTGCTTAAGATTTTAAACCTTTAAGATTTAAAAACCATATCCACCATAAAATGAAGACATCTAAGGAAACATCCTTCCTGTTTCCATTCTGCTCCCAGCAGCCTACGGGGGAGAGTAAATGACTTTCCAAGACCTGCCTTGCTTTAGGTCTAATTATCATCAAATCATCAAAGAAAGGTCCAGAATACTTCAGAGAAAGGCTGCTACCAGGCTGAATATCACTGTGTGGTCGTAATAGAAGAACTGTGGTAAGAAATTCCCTGTAGCATCTCATTTAAAGAATAGATTGACCTTCACCTGAGAGTTGGCTGATTCTGGTAGTCAGAACCATGCATGGAGCTTGTGGATCTTGGTGAACAATAGCTCAGGTTCTGCGTCCTGATGTGTTGCTTTAGTTATAATTTCAGACTGGCTTGAAGGTGCAGCTCCATGCAGCTGTAATTTGACCTCAGCGTGACAAACTGAGATCAATAAACACAGTAAGGTCCATAGCAGAAGACGAGAACAGAATCAGCCTGCCAAACACAGAGCACTAAGAGCTTGGCGAGACTCTGAAGTTCATTATATTTAGTAACTTACTTACTATATTGGATTTACTGTACATGACGCAGACATGGATTTTGAACTACTGAGAATGTCTTTGATAATGATCCTCTAGTGTTTTTAAGGTCTTGTGTTTAAGGATCACATTAATACATTCCAGGGTTTCCTGCTGTACACCATAAAGTAACAAATAGAAAAAGCCAAACAAAATGCCTTCATTTTCTCCCAGTATGTTGCATGGCTATTTAGAAGTATGAATTTGCTTATTGTTTTTCCACATAGAAAATATTCAGAATGATAATATTGAGAAGAATAGCTAGCATATGAGTAATTTTGTTCAAGATCTTCACAAATTTCTTTCTAGTACAAGAAAAGATTTTTACTGTGAAGTACTATGAAAGGATCCAGAAAAGAGTTAACTGTTCACAGTTTTTCAGTTCTGCTACTTAAAAGAGCCAAATAATAGATTGTAATTGTTTTTTTTTTAAACATACTTCTGATTTGAGAATATATGCTATGCTTCTGCTAACAGTGTAGGTTTAAGGCCAAGATACAAATTTCCTGGCAGATTTGCTTACCGAGCACAGCTGTGGTTTGATTTCAGACTTGGGCCTACTCTCCAGCTCAGTTTGTTTCTGTAACAATTGATGGAGTTGACGCTGCATTTCCAATTGCACGACAACAAAAGGGAAAGTTGTTTGGAACACAGAGGGTGCCTCATTTAGAAGCGATACAATGGGTTTGCAGCCTGATGCTATGTAACAGATTTGGTTTCTGACAGCTTTGTTTCTGCTTGACAAAAGAGATGGCACTACTGTAAGGAACCCCATAGCCAAGGCTGGGGAAAGGGCTGGTTCAAACAAGCAGCTTTAGCGAGCAGGAACTCCAGCAGGAAGAGACAAGGGGTTATATGAGGTGAAAAGCTTCAAGGAAATGAAAGAGACAGAAGTTCAAGGTGTGTGCGTATCTGAAACTTATGTAAAAGACTGATATCTCACAGTCTTGCTTCATTTGAACATTGTGTCTTTTCCAAAATCACTTCAGATAGAACAAAGTATTTGTGTCAGGTGATTGCATAAAAATCTTGGCCCTAAACCAATGAACGGGTGAGTATATCTCTATTGGAGGCTTGGGAATGTTAGAGAGAGAGGAGAGATTTCCTTTTGTTGGGAGCTCAATGTGATTTATTTTCTATTAATACAAAGAATGAGCCTGCTGTCAATTAAAAGCAAAAGCTCCAGCAGCCCATTGCATATGTTGTTTTTAGGGTATCCTGCTAGATAGATATCTGCACTTTACAGAGCATGAACATTTTTTCTTCTGTTGTGAGATTTACCATTTTAACTGCTAGGGCTGTTCCACTTTCAATGCAGTGATCATTCATGGGAGAGCAAGGGACACCAAATGACTCAGATGTTCAGTGGGTGAGAGCACAGAAAACCAGTTGCTGTGTTACCTGATATTGCATTACTTTGAACAAAGTATTAGTAGGAAAAAAGACTGAATCATAGGCCTCCTTTTCATTTATGTGTTTCATATTCATGTTTCTGGTTTGTCAAACATCAAAGTGATTCCACTATAGTTTCTTCTAATGTAGAATATATAAATGCTGGCTAGTAGACTCACGCAGACCCTTGACCTGTAGTTTAGCTTATTCTGTACCAATATACCGTTAATAAAAGTACTTCATCTCCTGCCTCCAAAGGAATTCATAAAGCTCACAGGGAGGAGGAATGCTTCCACTCAGGGAAGTGATCAGAACACTCTAATTCCAATATTCCTGCTAGATGTCGTGAGTACAGGGCATGAGATGACATCCACCAAAAGGCACAGGTTTTCTCTGAGAATAGAAAATGGATGTTGTCTGAAAGTCAGATTCTTTATGGGTAATTTGCCACCTACACATACATTATTAAAGCTCTTGATGCACCTGAGTGCTCATCTCTATGTTACAGCAGTAATATTAAATCCCACTAAGTTATTATTACACAATTTTTCTTGCAAAGTTGATATTTTACTGCTGTAATCACTTTCCTCTAGAAGACTCCACAAGATTTCTTCTCCATTACTTATGATTTATAGAGTCAACTTTGTGCGCATATCATGAGCTTTCCTGTGACCTGCTAAAGCACAATTAATGGAAGCCGTAATAAGGAAGGCTGACTTCCCTCTTCTTACTAAATAGAAACCTCTGCAAATAGAGGGTATTTGGAAGTTTTGTACAAAGTAAAATAGCAGTGTGTCCCTACTCTGTTAGGGAAGGAAACAGGAAGGGGGGAAAATCAGTTAAAATAAGAGGAAAATGGAGAAGAACGAGAACATATTAAAATCAAAACAGTAATAGGGAACATGACTACAATGGAGTAGGAAGGTGGAGAGTGAACCATTATAATGAAATAATCATGCATTTGCCACTCATTGTTCCGGAGACCAAATGGGCTAACACAACAGGAGAAAAATCCTCAGACATTATTCCTGCATGGAATAAAGCCAAACCTCAGGACCAAAAGCAATCCTTTCTGCACAGGAGCTGAGAGCTGCGTGCACCTTGGCTTGGAGGGACCAAGGTCTAGGTCTGGACGTGCTAAGTGGTTCTTTGGCCTAAGACCCTCCTGATGAGATTAGGTCTGGAAACAGCACTGTGTTCTTCAAGGACAAGGAATACAGAGTACAATTCAATAAAAATTACACCAAGCATGGTATGCTTCGCCATTTCCAGTTTTGCTGTGCCTCATGGCTCATCCTGAAAGACAGATTCAGTCTTTGGGAGAATAAGGCTTGGGTAAAATACTTGCTTACAATAATGCTGGCTGGGCTAAAGAAGGAAGTATCACATGAAGCTGCTCACTTATTTTAAAGACTTGTCTTTTTTCCTTCAACCCTGTGCACCAAAAGGCTTTGTACTGTGTTAGTGCTGCAACATGGGAATGCTACTAAACTCATGTGAGGTGTATGATGAGATCTTAAGCCTTTCACAAAGTTCATCTCGTATTCTCCAGCATTATTACATTTTAGATGAGATCTGCAGATATAATTATTCCTGGTTACACTCTTAACTTCCAAACTAATGTAAAATTATAAACTTGTGTGAAAGGTTATATGCTTTAGGTAGCCATGCGCCACAACTTAAAATGAAAAATGGCTTCCACTTCTACCATTTTCCATGAAACATATTGCTTTGCTTTGTATGAACTGAGTATACACAGAGAGCTGTAAAGCTGACATCTTGTATGGTACTGTTTCGATTGCTTACACATATGCACTGTTGATATACATATATCTATATATGTATGTATCTTGATTACTTTGCAACAGTTGAATATGTATATATGCATATGTTTTGACACCAGAACTTTGAAAAATATTTATCTATGCAAACATAGATGCATATGTGTTGCTTGCGTACTTCTTGCAAAACAGTCAGAGAAAAGTAGCTGAAGCATAAATATATACTGTTGTCACAGTGAGTATTTAAAATAATACATTGATGCATCTACATATAATGCATAAGCATACAGTTTCTTAAGAAAAAGTCTTGTTTGCCTACCAGAAGGTAAAACTAGAGGTCATATTTATGTAAAATAAATGCATATAAAATTACAGTAGTAACTACTAACAACTTAATGTACAGCAGGCACAGAACTTACTGAAAGCCTATTTAAATGGAAATCTCTGTCCTTCCTACAGAGAGATAAGCTCTTCTTCAGGTCACAAGTTGTATCTCTTTACCAAAAATAACACCTCCTGCCTTATATATGATTACAGCTGTGTATCCAAACACTAAATAAAAAGAGAGAGAGAGGAAGAGAATTCAGGAAGCAAAGACATTTACCATTACTGACAAAACATTTTCAGCATTTTGATAATGCAGTGTTTCTTGCATGCCAACAGACACTGTGAGTAGGTGTCAAAAGTCCAAGCAGATTCAATCTAAAGATAACCTCACAGAACATTCCCTGCCAGTGTTTTGTTGACTTCAGCAGCTCAATATCTTCCACAACCTGAGATGAATGTTCATTACATAATGCTGGTAGCGTATGGTGCTGCAAGAATCTCCAGTGACCTGAGTTGAATTTTTCACCCACTCTGGAACAATTTTGTCATTAGCCAGACTGGATGAGGGATGGGGTGCAAAGTTTCTGCTGCACTGAGGCTGAAGTATGTAGCAAGCATGTTTGGAAGATGCAAAATCTACATGCAATTCTAGGAAAAACTGAGCATCAGAGTCAGTTAAAAAACTAGGATCTGGTGAAATCTGACTGCTAGAGAGTGCTGCAGATGTGCTTTCTCATAGCATGCAACAAATGGTAAAGGATCTTGCACCCTGTGGTGTTGCAAACTCCTTTACTTTTACCCCCATGACATAAAGGAGGACATGGGTCCCTGGGTAGAGGGTCTTCTGAGGGTCCTCAGTTGCCAGGAACTGGCAGAGTAAAAGTAACTTTCCTCAGCACAATGCTATAGCTCACCATGTTAAGAAGCACTTGGCTGAGGTAGTATGTTACTACTGTGTTTCAGGCACTAAGAGGAGAGCACTAAGGGGAAAAGGGAATCCAAGTAATTGACTCAGGATAGCACTTTTTTTTGTGGAAGTATTGTACTCATGAGTGTTTCATAGCTATGGGCATCCTTATATATGCTATTACAGTATATTATGTAATATGAAATACCAAGACTAAGAAAATGTAATGTCTTAGTCTAATCTTCATTTATCTATGTACTTTCAGTTGTAGCATGAACATACATTAAAATCAGTGACAACCTTTGCTGTATCTTCATTAAAACACCCTCATCTTTTTCTTCTTTCCTCCCAAATATGATAAAATAGCAAACGCTACTACAACAAAGCAATTCCAACATTGTTTATATTTTGACTTTAAGCATATTGGTCTCTGCTTTATCCCATATTTACTGACAGAAGTATAACAAACTTACAGGAGATCACAGTAACCTCTACCTGTTAGAGGACAGGATGAAAAAAGTAACAGGAGAGCTAAACGCACATTCAGCTCAAAAAATTTCAAAATCATGCTGGTTTATATTTGTCCATACAAGTACAGCATGATTCAACATTAGGAACCAAACTCCTCTATTATATAGGACTAAATGCGAAGTATCTGTTGGACCCTGCTTGTTGTATTTGATCATTTGCTCAGATTTAATTTTATTTGTTATGTTTGTCTACTGCCCAACAGAACAGAGTCCTCAACCTGAAGCGCAGTCTCTGGTTGCTGCTGGAATAATATGTAAAAGGATACTCTAATATTGCTCTTCGGAGACCTGGAATTAAGCTTTCTGTTTAGCTGTGATCATTACATTGACAACACAGTTTGAGGTTATGAATGCTGGCCTTGCGTTTAATAGGGCTCTGGAGATCTGGGTTCAGCTCTTGGTTCAAGCATAGGTTTCATCCATTCTATTAATCTCTGTGTGCCTCAGTACCTAACCTGTAAAAGTCAGATAATAACACATTTTTTTCCCCCATCCTGTGCCTGTTTCATCCAGTGACCAAAATAACTCCCCAGGGCAGCGACAGTTTTTCTTCAGGTCTGTACAGCGCTTAGTACAATTAGGCTCTGATCTCGCTGCGTTTCTGTAAGATTTGCTTTATCAAAGCAAAGAATAAGTGCAAAATCTTTCTCAGTCACAATAGTTTTTACTTTCTTAGTGAAACTCACTTTACTCCCCTGCATAGACCTTTAAAGTCTTTTTTTATTCTGTGAAATATTCTGGACCATCTCCTAGAAATTAATCTTCAATGCATAAAAATTCTTCTCTGTTGTGATGCTGGTATACTTATTTCCCTCCCAGAAAAAAAAAAAAAAGAGAGAAAGAAAGAAAGAAAGACAAAAGAGCTGTCTCAAATTATTTAAGAGGATGACAGACTCTGCCATCTGACAGCGTCATCAGAATACTCCACAGTCCCCCCACTCAATGCAGAGATCATCATTTATTGCTAAATGTTTGCTCAAAAAAATAAAATAAAATAAAACACAGAAAATACTTTCTAAGGTCATCATTATCTCTCTTCCTTTCCCTTAAAAAAAATAATTATTGGTGGTAGCAGTTATGCTGTTGAGCAGATAGTCCCCTTTCTGCACATTTCTTCAATGAACATTCAAAGAAATGAAACTATTTTTAAAGGAATAAGACCTTCCTAAGAGAACTGCAGTGCACTGATAGAGTATCAAAATTAATTTAATTCAGTGCTAAGCCACTGAATGTGCACAGAGCTGTGCTTTCTTATCTTCAGCTGAAGAAATTTCTTCTGCACAGCAATGCAAATGACATGCTTCAAATTACAGTTATTAAATCCCAAAGAATATAAGCGCACAAAAGTGAAGTGGGACTTGGCGTTTATAACATGTCTTTGTAGATTTTTGTTTCATTTTCCTAGCTGAATTGGGTAATGGAGTGGTGCTACACTATGCCAGCAGAGACGTAGTATATTCCCACTATTGATAAGAATGAACAACCCTTCTTCATTTTCTGTATGTTCTTGACTACTTTGATTCCACAGTCCAATTATGTACGGTGAGAAAAAAATACAACCTTTGACAGTTTTGGGTTTGCTGCCTCATCATTCATTGAATGCTCCCTTTCCTGTTGTGTAGGATGGACGCTCCTCACCTATCATTTCTAGATCTTCCATTATCCCACAGACTTGTGTTGTTTTCTGCAATGTTCTCCTTGTCATCAATTCCAATCTTTTCAACTTATGTAACATACTAAAGGCTTTTCTAAGCCCTTGCTCTTTCCCATCATCTGTCTATAAAATCCTTCAGTTCCACTGTTTCACTGTTAGAGATCATATGGCTGGTGCCACATAAAAGATTCTGGAGAAATCTTCAGCATGCCTTAACAGAAAGGTATCCTAAGGGAATCTATATTCTTCTCTGCCTCACTCCTCCTTTCAGCTGCCTTTGAGGTGTTATTAGATAGTGTAAGTTTTTGCAGTGATGCACGGGACATTCCTAATTTAGTGCAAGAAGGAGAGTGCTCATAATAAAGAATTACAGAAAACACTTTTTTGCTGCTCTGGCAGATGGCTTTGTTCGAGGGAGAAAACAAGACTTTCAGCAGTGTCCTTACCCATAAAAAGGCACAGTGAGAGGTCCTCCCAGAGGAGAAATGCCTCTTGGTGTTTTAAATATTTACAAACAGCTTGTATGTTCTTTCTCCTATGCCTCAAAATAATTTTACCAAAGCAGATTTGACTTTGAGACACAAAAGTTAAATCAGATAATAAAAGAATAAACCTGAGTTATGTGAAAGTGTGTCGTGGACATGTGATCTTTTAGGTGAAGGCTCTCCTACAAAGTTGCTTTCTACAGGCAGGAACCTCCGGTTAGTACTCCGTCTGCAGAAAAGTTTTTTCCTGGTAACTTGTCAGATTGTTTTCAAAGTGAACTTAGTACTAGTGAAAGATGCCAATTCAACAGCTGAGGGACTGAAGTCCCTCCTTCAGAAGGTCAGAGGAACACATGTACACCCACGAGCTGTTCCAGCTCCAGCCTCCTGGCAACGTGGCTCAGTCCAAAGGGAGCTTTCTCAGCTGCAGAGAATTCATCTTCTGTCTCAGTGACATTTATATGACCCTAATTACTGTGTTATCTAAATTATTCAAAATCTAGAACTGTATCATGGGACATTTCACAGGCACACATGCAGCCACAAATGCAATACTCCAGAACCATACAGCAACAGCTCTTTCCCCAGCCAGCTGCTTTGTCTTACTGAGGTGGACACAAGGGAATGTGTGTTTTGCTGTGGGAGACTCACAGCGGTTGTTGAATGTATGCCTGGTAAGAATTTGCCCAATCTCCTTTTCTTCCTGCCCAGATGCAGAGCTTCATGCAGGCTGCCATTTGGATGGCTGCACATTGGATATCCATCTGGTTTGTCTGCTGCACTAGCCAAGTAACGCACATTAGTTTGGTCCTTGCTATTTTTCAGTATGTCAACATGCTTTCTCAAAATAGGGACAAACTATGATCTCATTTCATACAACCTTAAGGTTTTGCCTTAAACTGTAGTGTAAGGATACATTGACTCACTCACTGACAGAGACACCTTATCCTTCAGTCCATTTAACTTCCGAGACATTTTTTACTTCTCCATAAAACTTCTATATATTGGTTTCCCTTTCCAACTGGCTGGACAAGGAGGCAAGGATTACTCATCAACCATTCTGAGAGCAACCAGCCCTCACAGGCACACCGGGGCAGTGCATTCAGGCTGTAGCCAGGGCCTGTCCAGGGCTTAGACCTGCCAGGGACTGCAGACTTTGCCCAGCACTGTTCACAGGTACGGCAGCCAGGAAGGGCCAGCAGAGCTGTCAAGCAGTGAACAAGACACAGAGCATGCCAAAAAAAAGAAAGGATGACAGTGGGCCCTCCCAGTCAGATGTAGATATACTAGTCTGAGCAGGGACCTAGCAAAGGAACTGCAGCCCCAGCATTTTGTGAACAAGGGCACACCGGGCAACAGAAGGAGATGAAGTGACTCTGGGTGATGGATGCTGAAAGTACAACTGAATTGAGATTCAGTGGTCTTGCCCTAGCTGTAAGTGACACAGCTGGGTTACTGTTGTCCAGAGGGTCTCCAGTGGGACTCAGTGAGGCTCCATCGTCCGTGAGAGGTGGCTGTGATATGTTCAGCCCTCTGAGCAACTCCTCTGGGTCACAGTAGGAATTGCAGAGGATGATGCACATTCGCTCTCTGATTGTGAAAGACAATAACTGTTTTTCCCTCTGCCTCGAAGCTTGCTTTCTGAGGCATTTTTTGCAATAAGATGACCCACCACTACTGAAGATCAACATCTGAACAATGAGCAATGATGGAATGCTGGTGGTGACTATATCTCTCTTGCTTCCTACAAAGACTCCTTGCTTTTATTTCCTATCTTTTCTATCACCTGTCTTCTCTTCCCCATCTCCCTAAGCAACTAGGATTTGTAATAATCTGGTTGGGCTATTTGACCTGTTGTGTCTTAATCTTGTTGTCAGGTACACATACATCAAAAGAACCCCCTCTCCCCCTTATTAACTGGAGCAAGACACTGATTGCTACAGTTCATAGCACTGATAACAGCGCATTTGCATTTGGCCATGCACAGCAATCGCTTGTGGCACAGGCACGCTTTGTTTTCCCTGCCCTACTTCAAGCCACCTTTTGCCACCTTACTGTAGGATACTGGCAGGATGGTGAGGCAAACAACTGAGGGGGCAGGAATGGACTCCGCAGACTTGGTTCGCTCTACATAAGTTAAAATGCTCAATCCAGTCCAAGCCAGATGTAAAAAAAAGGAGGAAAAAAACATGCCAGAGATGTTTTCTGATGGTCACAGGAGTCAAGCAGTGCAGGTTTATCCTCAGGCATCTCCTTGTAATGGTGTTCTCTGACTCTCAAAGTACTATGCTGTGAACATCTCTCAAGAAATACTGCCAGACACCACATTCACATCCACAGCTTTATTCACTGCCAGCTATTACATCACCTGTTGCTGGCAGACTCCAACGAGGATGGCTTTCTGGCAACTATGTCAGTTAACGTTCCTCTTTATACAGCTGTGTTGTTCTGCATTTTGCATCATTTTTTGAACTCTTTTCCTGAGAACTTTCAGTTTATATATTTGCCTGTAGTTTCCAATTTTAATACAGCTTGACTGCAATTGCAATTCTGTCTCTGACACACACTGAATTTTCTTTGAGAAAGGGCTGTTAAACAGTTAAAGAAAAAACTAAAGAGCTGCCTCAGGAAAAAAAAAGTCTGAATCCCTCTGAAATATTCAGAATTGTAAGATGGATCCCACAAGTCTATCAGTCAGGCACTTATGCCTTTAAAATTCCCAGTGAGGGATTGGCAGCTGGGGATATTTTGTTGGGGATTAGGTGGAAGCTGGTATCACAGGCTGGCTAGGTTGTGTATTTCCTTCAATCCAGTCCTTACTGTGCACAGAGCAACAATGTACCTGACAGCTGTGTGTTCTTTGCTTCCTTTTAGACCCCTGCTCTAGCCAAACAAAGCCTTTATCAGAGACACATTTGAGTACCTTTTGTTCATTAATGAGAACTGGGTTAGAATACAATTACTACTTCATCTCCATCGCCTCTGCCATAAATCTCCTTGGGACCTTGCAGCTCTAGAATTCAATTGGCAAAGGGAACTTATATCATCAGTGCTGAAGTTTGGCTTCACTAGTCAGTATTTTTATTTGACGTCCACAGTCTACAGTTGCAGAAAATCTTATCAGTCTAGCTTGAGGGAAAACTGGAGATACCTCTCTGCATCTTTGTTTTCTTTTTTGGAGTATCTCCATGCTTGTCTTTCCCTGAGTCATTATAATGACCAGAGGATCACAAATAGCCATTGGTGTGGGTGCTTGGACTGGATGCTGCTCTTGTGAGAATTCTGCATTCCTTGCAAGTCTTTCCAAACACCAATTTTCCCTTGGACTTTGTCCAGGATTACTTCCTGTCAGATTCTGTTTTTCCTCAAGCAATGGGACCATATGAGGAAATAAAAACCTTTATTCCTCAGTAGGGAAACACTTTATTCTTCCTCTTCCTCCTCTAACCCAAGATATGTTAAAACTCATTATATAAGCATAAAATAGCACTCTAATGAAACTGTCAGTGTCTTTTCAGGACATCCAAAAAATTCTGGTTGGACAAGTTTATAGAATACACGTGTTCCTTTCCAGTCTCCCTACAGCATAACACCTTCCTTCTACCACTAGCTAATGGCATTGCTTAAGTAATCTCTGTTGTGACACTGAAGGTCATGGGTTTAAATCATGGTGATCAGTCAAAGCAAATGTCATCACAAAAGCAGTGATGTCGTTCCTCTCTCATTTTTTTTTTATCCGTGAACGGCTGCTGCACACACCTGACTGGTGTAGATGCCTCAATAGGTAAGAACTGCCATGCCATTTGTGTTTCAGCACTGGAAAAACAACCACTTATGTAATTCTCATACTGCCAAAAATCCACACCACTGATGAACCATCACAATACAAGCTGAATTTACTGTATGGCTGAAAGAGCAGTCAGAAAACAGATACCTGAGCTGCAAAAACAAAGCTCCATATCTTACAGAGGCTACTTACAGCAGAGTTGTCATCAAAATTATGTTTTAAGCACAGTCTTAGTGGTTAGGCTGCATTGTAAACATATAGGTATCTTTTGGACAATGAATTCCGAGGGTGTATGGGCTTCAGCAACAAAAACTGATCACATCAAGCGAAATATCAATCCTCTTGTTTTTAACCACGTACTCTTAATTTGCCTTGTTTCTTCTTGTGAATGACCATGAATGAGACTTAGTTTTTACTTGCAATGGCAGTTTTTACGCCAGCTGAAAGCTAAAACATACTTCCTGTCATTGGATTTTACCAGAAAATTCACAAGAAGCATTTGTGGACATTATAAATAGGGAACTTTCTTACCAAGGAGAACACATAGTTGAATTTAAATGGTGTAATACCACTGAAGCAGTAGATTTACAGCTGACCATGGTGGATAAAGGTCCTCAAGGTGAGCTGGTGCCGCTGTAGCAGACATCTCCCACATTTCCTGCTTGTCTTTCCCTTTACTTCTTCTCAGCCCTTGCCATGGTGCTTCAGCCTCTCCGGATGCCAGAAGGATAACTAACTTCTGTAGTGTGGCAACTCTTGCATTCACCACAACACAATTCAGTTTCTCCAAGTTAATAGCAGTACCCTTACTCACAATCCTTCAAATACCAAGAAAAGCCAGGAAAAATTACGGAGGAAGAACCCATAAAAGGCAAGGGAATCAATTTATACACATAACTTGGCATCTCTGCAGGAGAAAAG
This sequence comes from Aquila spilogaster, assembly GCA_024606505.1. Lineage (NCBI taxonomy): Eukaryota > Metazoa > Chordata > Aves > Accipitriformes > Accipitridae > Aquila > Aquila spilogaster. Next base: position 40,111 of record JANHGO010000459.1, read on the forward strand.
GGAACTGCTGTATATAAAAAGGTTGCCTATAATGAGTGAGGATGTTGACAAAGAAAAGTAGAATGGATGGCCACTCCTGTTCTAGGAAACAGTGCAACCTATTCTCTTTTTCACTTTCCTGAAGAAGGAGGAGAATTTCTGGGCTGGGTTGGAAAAGTATTTTTCCTGTGACACAGCTGAACTCTGTCTCCCCTCCATGTTCTTTTTGAACTTAATTCCTAGTCATGGCTGAGGTTAGTACATATAAGATCCAGAGGCAGCACAACGTGAACCAATAAAACAAGTCCAACCACTGAACTCACTTGTGCCATGACCCAGATTTCATCAATGCACAGAAAGTTCCCAGGTTGAAGTAGAAAAATATTCTTCAGATTCATTAGAAAATCAGAAGTAAACAGAGGCTTGAATTCAGCATTACAAATACACTCACATCTTGTTTGTTCCTTCTTATTTGTTCTGAAGCAAAGTGCAGTGGAGATTATTAGAAGTTAGCCTGATATGTTATTACTTTTACATGTTACACTACAGTAGGAAACCTTGACTGTCATTTCAACCAAGATACCTGTTACAGAACTGATGTTCTAATGACTGAAAGAGATTCAAATAATAGGGACTTTTTTGTTTTCAATGTCAACTCACAATGTGGCAAAACAATCACATTTTAAGAGCAGCAGAACGGCTTTCCTTTCCTTTCCTTTCCTTTCCTTTCCTTTCCTTTCCTTTCCTTTCCTTTCCTTTCCTTTCCTTTCCTTTCCT